>JAEQBH010008507.1:0-163415 GCA_016808115.1 Tetrastigma voinierianum
CTAACACGAGTAAAGTAAAATGAGCAATCACCTAAACTGAATATAGAACAAAAGAAGCAGAAAGAGTGGTGGAGCCAGTGCTGGAGACTAGCCAATTATTCTTCAGAGAACTCATCAAGTATATCTATAGTGAAGTACCAATTCTCAGAGTTAATACCGATAAACTTCTTTAATATTTCAGGTTTTAAAATCGCCCAAGGCGTTTAGCAAGAAGTCGATCTCTCCACACTCCACATTTATTATCTAATTTTCCCCGATTCTTTTGAAGATGTAGAATGAGATGGGAACTACTTTTTAAAGGGCTTAACTGTATTTTTTCTTTGCAAGACAAGCACCATTTTGTGGATCAGAAAACTTAGCTCCTGCCATTTCCACAAGCAAGGATATACAACTCAGGATGCTCTTCCTCACTTAGAAGAGATCACCCTCTCCTTGATTAGGATCTCATTTAACACGGATTTGACCACTATCGAATTATAGAACTTTCCGCCATAATTGGATAACTCATTCAACTCTTCTTGATTTCATGGAGAAGGATTTCATCTATAACTTATAAAGCTCATTAGATCCTAAAGGAGGTGTTAATATACTTCAAGCAATTGTTCATACCTCTTCTTAAGACTCGCTCTCTGTGTCACTGGGAGGGCCTCCTCAAATCGTATACGAGACAAATCTTATAACGGGGTATAAGAAATCGATATTCTTATCAAAACAGAAACCCAACACGTAAGAATTCATAAATTGAAATTCAAGATCTCGCTGAACGACACAGAAAGATAATTCGACTATAGCATCTACTTAGTAGCCGGATTCTCACCATCACCACACGCTACAGCATTCCTTCGATCATAAGAGCAACCGGCAATTCAAACCGAAGAGTCAATTTCCAGAAATTTGTCCTAACTTCAACATTCCTGCAGTAATTTGAAAGAATAGAATTTATTCAACCTTCCTCGCTTTCAAAAAATTGCCAATATGGCTGATCCAAAGAAATGAAAAATAAAACGATAAATCTAATCTATTCTAATTCATAAATATCAAGAAAAGAAAAGAAAAAGAAAGAAAGAAAACTAAAAAGAAAATAAACAGGGTCGAGCCTTCAGCTCCCCGCACTCTCGTCTCGTGCTTCCACTGTAGCTAAGCCGCTCCTCTCCGGTAGTCGCGATTTATAGGGGTTCTTTTCTTTCTCGTCAGTCCCAACCTGAATGGCCTTCTGGCCAGGATTTGCGCGGACTGGCCTAAGTTATCGCTCGGGCCGCGCGACCAAATCCCTTGTCACGACATCATCCATGTCGCTGACATCGATCTCACATAAGTAGCATCAACTTAAGTCTATGCATCCTTGAACTGAACGTCTCGGTGATGTCCCGACTCTCAATCTCTTGTCGGATTTAACCGCACGCCTTCGCGGCAGGCTTCAAATGGTTGCCCGGATGTCGCGACATCAACTCGGTTTAGCGACAAAGAACTATATATGGATCGCGGCTTCAAATCGATGTCTTCTAATGTCGCGACTTATCCTGTTGCGACATCACTTCGGCGCCTTTGTAGGCTTCAATAGGGTTCTCCTGATGTCGCGACATCGATGTCTTGTCGCGACACGCCTCAAGTCTTCGTAGCTTTTAACTAAACGCTCGCGACGCCCCAATTTCAATTGGCCGTGACAAAGAGTTTAAGGCTCGCAGCTTTTTCTCGAATCGGTCGCCTTAGTGTCGATTCTCGATCTCACGCGACATCGACTTAGTTCTTCGAGGCTTCAACTGGTTGCTTTGGTGTCGCGACGCCATTCCTTGTCGCGGATTTCGCTTTTGTGAACGGGTAAGTTTCGATCGATCGCTTTTCGTGTCGCGACAACAACTCGTCATGTATCACGGCATGGCTCGCAGCCTTCACTTGATGGTTCCCGCCGTCGCGACATCAATCCCCTTTGTCGCGACATCACTTCATGCCCGCAGTGTTTCAACTAATCAGCATCGATGTCACCTTCAATCCTCGTCGGCAACAACTTGAGTTACGATCGTCATCTCACCAAGCTCGCTGGCGAAGCTTCAAGGCTATCTTCACGCGACCTCTATCAAATTTCTTTCGTTTCCTGATGTCATACAAGTTTGATCATTCGGGTGATAAGGTGATTTCTTTACGACGCTGTCGCCATGCGCCACCGCTGCGACCGCTTCAGAGTCATCACGATGCCATTATGATTCCGATGTCGCGACCAAGCCTTTTTCTTCATTTCCCGCTGTTTCACCGAGTTTCTTTAACTCTCACCGCTCGCTCTTCGCTGTTTCTGCTTCCGAATCGGAGTTTTACCGCCGCGAACCCTGATATGCATTTTGATTGTCGCCAAACTTCACGACATCGTCTTTATCTTTGCGGCACTTTTCGCCGCAACTTGTTTCAACAATTATCTCATTAACGCTCATCCACCTTCCTCGCTTTTCGCAACATTCTTCTTTTCACCCCGCCATTTGTCAAATTAGTTATGATCATGAATTTCATGATAACTGGGCCTTGTTTAGATAAAAATAGATCGTAAAAATGGACTAAAAAGAGATGGACTTTGAAGCCCATCAAACTCCCCAACTTAAATTCTTGCTTGTCCTCAGCAAAGAAAAAGAAAGAATTTGTTTCGTCTCTCAAACAAAATAAAAGAAAATTTGGCGACATTTTTCGATTTTAGTTCTCAAAGAGCATTCAATTTAATCAAATACACTGTGATGCATTATTTTCGTACATCTAGCTTCAAGCCCGCCTTCAAGTGAGTTTTCACTTCTTTTTATAGTATACAAAACTAAACTCGTTGAAATTGTTTTACAAACAACATAATCATTGATCCCGTTGAAAATAAATTGTTTTCCTTTCATCTTCATAATTATTCACTTAACTCCCTTAGTCCCCGCGCTTTTTACTGCGCATTGCTTTTCCAAATTCCATAAGCTTGTTATTCATATCGGGATCACTGTATCAGTATCTGATCCTTCAAGACTTAATCTGTGTCTTTGGGTTTGTAATGTTAGGCTTGCAAGGGTAAGATAGAAAGGAACTGGGTTTAGATTATCTCTGAACTTTTTCTTCTTCTTTTTCTTTCACCACGTCTCTTTTTCCTTGTGAGTTTCTTTAATAAACTCCCCTAAATCTTAGTTTTAGACATCTCCGGATTTCTTCTGATCTGAACCCGTATGCTCCCATTTCTCATTTGTAATTCAACTGGGGGAATTTTCTCGTCGGGTCACCATTCGTGGATGTGCAATGTTTTACCTTCTCTGTGCTTTCTAACACCCTTTAGAGTTAACTTTGGGTTAGTAACTCCCATACCAAAATGGCATTAAAAATGAATTAAGAACTGTAATAACAAAGAGAATAGCCACAAGGTAAAATCCTATCCCCTTATTGCCTTCTTTCCTATTGTATTTCGCCGACCCTTTTCTTTCATTCCCTTTTCATTCTTTCTCCTAGCTCTTCAAAGTTAAACTCCCAAACTTGATTTTTATTTCTTCCTCTTTCGCTTCTTGGGTAATCACAGGTTCTTTTATCGAAGATTGATTCTTTTGAAGGTTGGGGTTTAAATTGGCCGATCTTTAGAAATAAGGCTTGATCGCTCACTGAACTAAGGTATAAAATGCTGTAAGAGATGTAGGATGGCTTGAATGGCTCAAACCTTCTGGGAATGGTTCGCATCATTTCTTTTTGCCGCCTGCATCACCTAGGATTTCGCTCAATCAATAATCTAACAAATCCTGAATCTAGCTACCTATCGACCAATAGAGTTCCTCAATTTTTGATGAGTAGTTAAACTCTTTAGTATCCACCGGTGCTCCGACTCATTGTTCATACCACAATTCAAAATAAGTTTTGTTCCTTCAATTTCATTTATTTCTATTCTAGACTCACCCACTAAATTTAAGTCACTTTGCACCCTGTTTCAATAAATGAATTAAATGCCTCATTCAGATTTCCGCTATTTCAATCTGAATCATTTAACTTCAATTTTAGCTTTTACACATCTCAAGTAGCTTTTTCTTTTCTTGAACTAATTCTACTTTTATTTTCCTCTCAACTATGCATCACAAAGCAAATACAACATTGAACAACAAATTCAAAATAGCACACAACAATTCAATTCAAATTTTTATTTTATTTCAATCACCACGCTGATACAAAGCCAAAAGGGGGAGAAGGGAGAAGAACGTAGCGGTGGGAGAAGGTCTATTTTTTCTTTGAAATACGTGAGCAAAGATGTCAGATCAGGCATAAGTGTACCTAAATGAGTCGGGAATTTCAGAATTTGTGAATTTTTTTCTTTCCTTTTGCTCCCTCCATTTGTTCTTCAATGAAAATCTCATTAGAGAGATCAACCTTTTTGTTCAACTCATCCTACCTCTTCCCCAAGCCATTCATTGTATTCTCCATTTCAGTCATGACCTCTAGGAATTTGGCAAGATTGTTGTTAATCAAATCTAAATTTTCCACCATTTTTTCGCTTATAGGATTCTTAAGATCTTTTGCTTTTGCCCATCATCCAACTTATTCTCAAAAATCTTTCGTAGAGACTGTATAAAATCTGAATCCTTGATTTACTTCCCCCAAATTTGGCTTCGCTCAGATTCTCTTTCTTTTATCAATGTGAGGAGTTGATAATCACGCCAAACTCGGTTGTTATAAAAGCTTCACATCAGTTTGTGGAGTTTCAAGAATGCATCATGATTCTTTCCTTTCATTTACTTCTTAAATTTTCCTCACGCTTCAAAATTTTTCTCTATATGTTCCTCTTCTATTCAATTTTTCTCCCCACGTCAGTTTTTCTTTGCAGCTTCAATTCATGCCCTTTTCCTTCCCTGCTTACTTTCCCCAATTGGGTCGGTCTCTTCTTTTTCAATTCTTTTTCATAAATGCCTTCTCCACCTCCGCTTTAGGTTCCACGCCGTGCTTAATTCACATATCTTTCTTTGCATGGTGATCGAGCTTCCAAAGACGAATCAAGTTTTCAGGTTCTTGAGCTTTCTCCTGTTGGAAATTTGCTCAGACAGAGGAGAACTCGGCTATGAATGGAGAAGTCTATGGGTCAGCTTCATCCCGTCTTTCATTGTCTGCAAAATGAAATCATTGCTGTCGTGAGTTTCCCGGTTACTTCCTTGATCGTGAACTTTCTCCAGTCTCCTTTCCATTTTTTCGCTTATTTACCCTTTTCTAATAGAATCTCCTTTCTTTTCGTTTCTTTGTCCTTTTGTGACTCATTGGCTGAGCAGCTTCTGCATTTTTCTTTTCTGATTTTGAGATTCTTTTCAATTCCAAATTTTCAAACATAGAATTGTTGATTGTTGCCGGGTGAGAATAAACCCTCTTTTTAGTCCTTCCATGATACCTCATGATAGAATTAATGACAACCTTACATCGACCAGATCCCTTAGGATGGCATACAAAGAACACAAATTGTTTCTCTCATCAGGCACACGTGTTTTGTTGAACCAAACAAGCCAAGAAGTAAACCATACCTTCGTTTCCTCGAGGCTTCGCTGAATTTCGCATTCCTTCTGGAATGAATAAGACTTTACCATTAGTGAGCCAGGCAATCTTTCCAAAATCCGTTTTTCCAAAAGCTGATAATCAACCATGCTTTGTGTAATTTCATGTATGCCATAGCCTCGCTGATAGATTAGCTTCATATGAAACCCAGATCTCTCACAAAAACCTCTCCATCCTTCCTTCCTACCAAATTCTGAATAAAAACTCTACTTAAGGTCGATCCTCCTATTTGCAAAAGACTTCTCTCATCTTTCGTTTAATATCCTTGAAAGGAGTAAATAAGATTTTGAACTTTCTCTCAGGACAAGTCCCCTGGTGAAGATAATACTTTTTTCCATCGGGAATACGCTTCTGGCCCTAATTAAATCTTCTACTCTTCTTCTCTCTCACCTTTCCTTTTCCTTTGTTTTTCTCGAGTTCGTCAAGTTTGTTTCCTGATGGCATCTTCCCGCTTGTTCTTCCCGACGACCCGCCTGAACCTGGGTTCGTGGAGTTTCTTCTTCAAGCTGTTCGTGTTCCTTCGCACTCGCTCTAGGTTAGACTTCAGGTGGAATTTCAAATGAATGAAATAAGTAAAGCTTTTTTAGAAAGTTCGAAAGCTTTAGGTTTTTCCTCAGGTTTGAGATTCATGATAAAGGCAGAATAATATGGTGGAGGAATGATGAAAGTTTGGGAAAGAGTTGTAATGAACCTTGTTGTTAGGGGCTAATTATTGCTTCATTAAAAACTTGTCGCGACTTCAATTCCATTCTTTTATTTCCAGATCAATAATTTGTGGCTTTTAAAGGAGTTAATAGCGCATAAAAAAGGGTCTTTTATGTCGCGACATGCTAAGTTTGTCTGACATTAGTGGATTTTTAGGAATTGTTTGATTATCATGTCATTTAATATCCCTTTTTTTTTTTTTTATTTATTCCTACCTATTTCACTTGCTTAAAGTGCCCAGATCATTTTCATTTCGAAGCTGACTTTCTGGGCGTACTTCAGCCAGGCTATATGCAAATTTTTCTTTTCAATTATCACACTGCCCTACCACGTGCCACACACATCACCAATGATCGCCTTGCCGCGACATAACCCTTCCTCGGTCGTGACCTAAGCCCTTAACTCAATGATCTTAAAAAAAACTCTTGGAATTTCTTATTCATGTCTCCAACCCTTTAGACATCTCTTCGTAATTCCTGGCTAAATATTAATAACTTAATCTCAAGTATATCTATGCACTAAGTAGGGAGCATAGTTACCCCCTTTTTCATGTTGTGACTTCTCCGCAAGTCACGAATCGTTCTCAGAGTCACTTTTGCCATTCATGTCTTTAAACCAGTAAGCTCACCGCAGTTATCTGGTGAAAATTCGAATTTAAATTACTATTAATTTCTAAAAATTAAATCTATCTTTATAAAAAACAAATCACCTAATTTTCTAAAGAACTAAAAGAAAAATATTTCAAAACTTAAAATCGAATTAAATCCTACGGGTCAGCCTCCCATTAGCTGCCGCTGAAGTCCTTAGTCGGACTTTGGCCGTTGTAATATTTCTTCTTCCTTAAGAACCGCTTGGAGTTCTTCATTTCCCTCTTCCCTCGTTTAGATAATGTTAACTTCCGTCCATCGACCTTGAATTCTTCCCATTATCGGGCCCCTCGTTGTCACCGCTCCAAAATGTAGTACTTGACACCACCGGCATGGCCCACTCCACTTGATTTAATTCCGAAAACAATTTCGCCTGTAATTAAAACACAGAACCTGTTCCCCCCCGGCCCGAACTCTTTTCAAAATTCTTGATTCGTGCGATTTTGTCTTCAGCCTGTATATTCTAGCATTACGAGAAGTTTATTTTTATTCTTCCAGCTAGTGAGGAAGGAGAATTTTCTTCCCCGCAGTTTAAAATCTAAGTTTAACTTCTTGATGGCCCACATTGCCTTGTATCTCCAACTCAAGAGGTAGATGACATGGCTTGCCAAACAACTCAGATGTGGACATCTCCAATGGGGTTTCGGTAGCGCCCGTAGTTTCTCCAAAGTGCATCATCAAGTTTGGAAGACCAATCCTTCCCGTCAGTTTACTGTTTTTGGTGATATTTTTGATTCCCTGTTGGAAATTTCGCTGGTCCATTGGCCCGGGATGATAATAAACTCATTACATGCTTATCCCATACTGTCATAAGTTTTGCAAATATTTTGTTTGCAAGGGGTTCCCCATCACTAATGATAGTCCTGGGTGTTCCAAATCTCTGCCAAAATATTCTTTTCGCAAGAAACCACAACCTAGATAGCATCATTCCTTGGACAAGCCATCGCTCCACCTATTAAACAATTCCACTAGCGGATGTATGTGTTTCAAATGATGGTGGGAAAGGTCCTATAAAATCAATCGGGAGAGATTTCAAAATTTGTATCACTGTATACCTAGGGGGCTTCATTCCCACGCTGATATTTCCAATCTTTGGCATCTATCACACAATTTAACCCACTCAACACAATTTTTAAGATACAAATAATAAAACTGATTGGGAGTATCTTGTTAGCCTGCTCTTCTCTAGAAAATGTCTCCCCATATATGATGCATTGGCATTCATTTAAAATGTTATTTGTCATTTTTTCTCGCACACATCTCTTATTATCATGTCAAGACTCTCTTTGAATATTAATACACATCCCAAATATAATACTCGTCGCTGAGTTTCTTCACAGGGCTGAATTTCTGAAGAAAACACATTCACAAGCCGATAATTCACAATATCAAAGATACCATGAAGTTTGAAGAACTGAATAATTTGCTCATCCGGGAAGTTCTCTGCTAACAAGATTTCTTTCATCAATCGGAGTCTTTCTACTCTGACAAGTGCGATCACTATCGCATTGTCACATCCCTTTATCCTTGATTTCCAACCAACTTCAGAATAATGAAGACCAATTTTATCAATCGTGGCTTAGCTTCCTTCTTTGACATCGTGACATCACTGCATGATCAAGAGGAGGAATGATAACATGGGATCCTAAATGTATTGCCTGAATTTTTCATGCGCAAATATCTATGGCTAGCACTTCATTTTCAGTTGTTGAGTAATTTTTCTGTGGTTTAATCTTACTAGCAGATATGTCTAATACTTTCTTTTCTTTGCCCTCAGACGCCCCGCATCGCAAAATCACGGCATCACACATTATTTCATCCAGATCCCATTCCGTGCAGCCATTATAGGTGCTTCAACTAATTTGATCTTGATTTTCAAAAGCATCCTTGGCAGGAGTCATCAAATCGAACTCACATCTTTTTCCAAGACCGTGACAAGGGTCTAGCTATTTTTGAAAAGTCTTTGATGAATCTCCCCAGAAAATCCAGCATGTCCCCAAGGTTTTTTACTCCTTTACTGTGGTAGGTAAGTGAGTTGATAATACTGATTGTTGATTCTAAAATCAAGAGCTAGAATACGCCTAAGAACAATAATTCTCTCTGTCACCATAAAATGGCATTTTTCCAAATCTGCCAGCTGTTGGTCTCAGCATCTCAAAGTACTATTTCCGCATTGTTTAAAGACACTTCAGTTTGATCCATACACAGTAGTGTCATCCATGAAATAACACTCTTCCAACTAAACTGAACAGGATGACACACACTCTGAATGAGTGATTGTTTCCAAACAGATCTTTCCTGGTGCAAGGGTAATGGTAGGGTAGTGGGACTGTGGCCCTTCTTGATCCTCTCATAAAAGCATAATCGCGACTGTATCCCTTTATACCATCCAAAATGAAAAGTGAGGTGGTCTCGCTAACTGCCCAACATCCGATCAATGAAAGGCAAAGAAATGGATCTTTCCGGTTATAATCAACTTCCTGAATTAAGACATACCCTCTTGTTGGAATCAATTATTTTTTCATGGATTCAGTAAAACCTCTTTTCTTGAAACTACATAATAAAAACATTAATGAACATCGCCTGAAGAGTATAGATAAAACCAATGATCTAATGCACTCCTTTCTCGACTATCATCACCTGATTCAAATTTCGGTGTTCATATGGTTTTAAGTTCCCTTTAGCAGAATCTATGCATGCAAATTGACGGATCGACATCTTCAGCCTTCAATTGACCAAGCTAGCTTATCTATGCGCCTTTAATATTTTCACATCTTTGTTCCTCAAAGATCACCGAAGTCCGGGCCGAATGATCATTGTTTTTTCTTGTGTACTGGCAAGCATACTTTTAAAATGACGGCAACTCTTCTTCAACACTAGTCCTTCAAGACCAGTTCGATGAATTTCTTTCACATTTCCCCATTGTCTTTTCTGCCTTGCTTCAAGCTCACTAGAGTTTTTAAAGAGAATAGAAAACATTGCACGGAAATTCAGACATTATATCTTCAGATACCGAATTCATCTCTTTATTGATAAAAATCGAGGTTTATATCAAGAAAGAATGATTTGTATTAAAAAAGTATAGAAAATCATACATTGCAACTTTCCTTGTCTCTCGTCTATATTTTCATACTTCTTTGATCAAATTAAAAGCAGCCGGCTTCTTCAACTTTCATAAGAACTCTTTTGCATGTCAATCGGGAAAGGTGCCTAAATAGCTAGGAATGGTCTTCCCCAAGAGTAGGTGGCATTTCTAGAATCTTCTTCCATGTCCGTAATGATGAAGCTCCATCACAAACAAATTTCAATCGGGCGGATCAAACATATCCGGTGACCTTTCGCCACCATCGATCCGTCCCGCCATTCAAGAGTAATGCTGGTGGGAATGCAATCTCCAAACTAGTTTTGGCAACAGAAAAGATAGCATCAATTGATACTTAGCCCAGCTATTAGTAGAGCTTCCCGAATTCACCCAACAATACAAGGAATCGTGAAGCTCCTCGGGTCTTTCATCTTTACCGTAGTTCTTTCGACATCGCATTGCGCGGCAAGAGATTCACCATTCCTTCCTCTACTATTTTTCTTTCGTTTTGATGTCCTTCTGCAGAATTTTAAGCAGAAAATTCAATATCATTTAAAGATACCGATCTTCCGCTTGAAAGTCTTCAAAACCTTGCAACCGCTTCCTCTATCTCGATTTCAGCCTCTATGGAAATGGACCTGCCCAGATCCTTGGATGTTCTTCTCGCTTACTCCTTATTTTTCTTTCCGCACTTTCCTTCCTTTCTCGGTCTTGCCCTTCCTTGTTGTCAGCCATCTTTTCTTTCTCATCTTTCTATTTCCTTCCACTCTCACCGCACGTACCACGCAAATTCCTGATTTTTTCTTCTGTGTCATTTAAGGTATCTTCTTTCCAAGGTGCAGCCAGCGCACTACTTTGTGTCTCTTGTGTTCTTCAGGATGCATTGGTAGAACAAAGATTTGAGAATTGGTAGCTGAGCCTAATTTTAACTTGGTTCAGGGAGGTTCGTCATTTTATTATCCCCATGAAATGCAAAGACTGCTCTTCAAAAGATCAATTCCTCCTCTCGACCCCGATATTCATTCGTGCTCATTTCCTTGTGTCGCTCACATTGAACCCAGCATCATGAGGCATCTTCTTGTTGAGGGTTCTGCCCGCCTTTGGCCTTGAGAAGCCCCTCTCCACCATATGAGAAATTCTCATGGTTCCAAGGCTGGGGAGAATGGGGCCTGGCAAGTTAGATCAGTCTTGAAATGGTAAGCTCGGCCACCCGCATACTTAACCTCTCAAAGATCATAGAATTGTTCCTTCAAAGAGTTCTCAAGACTTTCCTTCAATAACTCGTCTTCAACCATTCCTACTCAAGGACGTTGTGCAAATTCTCTTGTTTGTCCATTCGATGCATAATAGCATCCAACTTTGCTTCCATAGCATTCATCTTCGCTTTCAAATTTCCATGATCCTTCCGTCGCTTCCTTTTGAAAACTCAATGAAAGCTTTCATATTGCATTTTGCCAGTCCTCTATCACCTTCTCTTGCTCTTTCAAAGATTTTTTCTGAATGCCCACAACATGAAGCATCAATGATCCCCTTTGATATATCATTCAAGGCATGATACAATGTCCATCCGTCGATCTATCCCATGCATAGGGCATCTTCTCAAGAACTGCTTGAATCTTTCCAGCCACATATAGGCTCCCTATCTTCCTCGCCTAAAACAATGATTTCCTCCTTTCAGGCGAGCGATGGGGGAAAATCTCAAATATGCTCTACCACTCTCCTAAGTATCAATGTAACCATGGTAAAGATTCATACCATGTAAATGTCAGATTCTAGAGAGAATAAATGATGTAATCTGACAACTTCCCGTCTCACCTCATCATGAATCGTGGTTTCACATTCCGGAAAATTTTCCCGTGTGTTCATTAGGATCTTTCATCGGATGACCAAGAACTGCGTCGCCGCACTATGGTAATTAGTGCCGGTTTGAATTAAAGTTGTTGGCACGATAGCGTGTCGTCTGACACGAAGTATTCGCCTGGACGACGGCCCAAAATTCCTCCGTGGTATCGCTGATTTGAGGTCTTCCGACCTCATTTCGTATCCGCCGATCCTCGCTCTTTCATCCGCCGGCGGTGGTAAGTGTTTCGCTGTTCTTTCAAGTCGCGGCGTTTTCTCTAATTCGTAATCAAACGTGAATTTGCATTTAATTTTTTCGCTGGTACTAAAGTTTTTCGGAAGTAAATATTTACTATTAATGTGATCAGTCAAAACAACAAATATATCCAATATGGTTTGTCAGAGGTTAGTGGTCAAATGAATCCACCGCTGAAAACTATTTTATTTTTTTCGAATGTCCAATAGATTTCATTCAAGATTGATTCAGCAAATTCTTTCTATCCACTTGTGAATGCGGCGCCGAGTGAAACTGGTTGAGGACCAAAAGACACACAAATTTATGACACTAAGTACGCTGAAGGACTATTGTCTAACCCCGTAATGAAGGTTTACAAAAACTTATTGGCCTCAGACC
Organism: Tetrastigma voinierianum; assembly: GCA_016808115.1. NCBI lineage: Eukaryota > Viridiplantae > Streptophyta > Magnoliopsida > Vitales > Vitaceae > Tetrastigma > Tetrastigma voinierianum. Next base: position 12,431 of record JAEQBH010008507.1, read on the forward strand.
AAAACACATATACAAATTAATCATTTTCAATTTTGGTTTTGACCTGATATATCAAGTAAGTGCACGGTGTCGATAAGTAATAAATGGATATAAGTCCGTATATCGATCCATTGTGATCTCAAGAATTTTAAATCGTTCATTCCAATACCAAGCTTCGCACTCATTCGGGACCATAAAGTGATATATTGAATTCGTACCAAGAAGCCGGAAATTATGTCAAATAATGAAGTAAAGTAAATGAGTAATCACTGAACCGGAATATAAAGAATGAAGAATAAAGAATAGTTAAGAAACAATGGACACCTAATAATTATGTTTCGTGAGAACACATCAAGTATACCGCTATAGTGAAGACTAATTCTCGTGAGTTAATAATGATAAACTTCTTGAATATTTCCTGTATGAAATTCATTTAAGTAGTGTTGAAGGAAGAAGCTGATTCTTCCACACTCCACATTTCATTATCTAATTTTTCCCGATTCTTCGAAGACGTGAATGAGATAACTACTTTTAAAAGTATTCCTTAATCCGGGGTATTTTTCTTTGCAATACTTCATACCCACTAGACCGGGAACCTAGTCCTGCCATTTCACTGAACAAAGGACATACAACTCCGGTGATGCTCTTTTCCTCAAAATTAGAATAGATCACCCTCTCCCTGACAGATCTCAGCCTAACACTGGATCGCCTCACTATTCGAATCGGGGCGAAATATTTCTCTCGCTTGTTTAAATTGATAACTCATTCAACTCTTTCTTGATTTCCCAAGTGAGAAGAGATTTATCGAAGTAAACTTGCAAAGCTCATTAGATCTCAAATAGTGTGTTACGAGTACCTTCAAGCAATTGTTCATAATCCTTAGGACTCCGCCTTCGTGGTCACCTGTAGGCCTCCTCAAATCGAGCACGAGACAAATCTATAACGTGGTATAAGAAATCGATATTCAGATAAAAACAAGAAACCCAACACCGTATAAATTCATAAATTGAAATTCAAGATCTACTGAAATGACTGGTAGAAGATACCTCTCTGACTTGATGAAGATCATTTAATGGAAGCCGGATTCCCTCAATTACTGACTACACGCTACAAAGATTCCTTTATCATAGCAATAACCGCACTGAATCGAAGAGTTGAATTCAGAATTGTCTCTCAACTTCAAAGATTCTAGTAGAATGAAAAGAATAGAATTCTCAGATTCAGCCGCTTCAAAATCTGACAACATACAAATCTAGAAGAATCAAAAATAAAAACGCATAAATCTAATCTATTCTCTAACTATCAACATCGAAGTTAGAAAAAGAAAGAAAGCAAAAGAAAACTAAAAGAAAATGAAGAAAATTTGAGCCTTCGCCCCCCACTCTCGCCTGTCACCGCCAGCCGTTTCCTTCTGGGGAATGCAGATTTATAGTGGTTTCGCCGCCCTAACCCGCATTCGGGCCAGATTTCGCGCTGATCGCCTGTTACTGCCTCTGGTCGCGACCATCCTCCTTTGTCGCGACATCATCCGTGTCGCGACATCAACTTGGGTCTATGCATCCTGAATCGGGTCGCTCATGATGTCCCTTCCACCTCACCCTCGGCTGCGACATCAACCCACGCTCTTCGGTGCTTCAAATGGTCGTCTGATGTCATAAGATCAAATTTTGTCGCTACACAACTATATGGACCGCGGGCCTAACTGATGTCTTCTTAATGTCGCGACCTTGTCCCTTGTTCGCGGTTATCACTTTATGCCTTTACAAGCCAATAGTTTTCCGATGTCGCTATTATCGATGTCTCGTCGTACACGCCGTCTTCCGTAGCTTCTAATCGAACGCCTGGCGATGCCCGGAAATTTCAATCTTTGTCGCGACAATAGCTTTAAGGCTCGCATTTTGAACTGGTCGCCTTAGTGTCGCCACTTCACCTCATCGCCGCTATATCACGGCCTCGAGGCTTCAATCGGTTAGTTAAGTCGCCACCGCCATTCTTGTCGCGGATATCGCCTTTTAGAACTTGGCAAGCTTCCATCGATTATTTCAGGCAAGTGTGACAACAATCTTGTCGCGACATCAGCTTACGCTCGTAGCTTCACTTGATGGTTTCGTTGTCGCTGGCTATCAATTCCTTTGTCATACATCACTTCCATGCCCCCCCGCAGTCGACCGACGCATCGATGTCGCGACTTCAATCCTCCCGTCGCGACAACAACTTGAGTTACATCGTCATCCATCAAGCCTCGTCATAAATTTCAAGGCAATCTCTCCCACGCGACTCTATCAAATTTCTTTCATGTTTCGATGTCGCGACAAGTTTGATCATTCGATGCCGCGACTTCTTCTACGCCATCATGGTCGCCGACGCCATCGCGAGGATCGCTTCAGACATTGTCGATGTCACGACGCATCCGCATGTCGCGACCGTCTTCTTCTTCTTCATTTCCGCTGCTTCACCCGAGTTTCTTAACTCACCGCCTGTTCTTCGGGCAGTTTCATTTCCTACCGGTTTTACCGTCGCAACCCGGATACATTTTGATTGTCGCTGCTTTCACGGTGATCAAGGTCTTATCAGAGTTTCTTCGTCAAATCCTGCTTCACCAATTATCTCATTAACGCTCATCCACCTTTCTCGCTTTTTCTAAAGATTCGGGCCCCTCGCCATTTACAACTATTCCATAATTTCGGGCATAAATCGCTCATCGGGCCAGTATTGGAGCCACTGGAAAGCCACATAGAGGAAGACAACTATGATGACACCATACAATGAGGATTCGCCGCCGCTTTTGAGTCCATGAGTATCGAACTCACCTGATTCATCGAATGAGGGCAAATATTATTTCTTATACAAAATGAGTTAGGTCGCCTTCCTTCATCCTAGTTCTATTGGTAAAAGAACAGGAATGGTGGTTAACTATCCTCATGATCCACAAAGGCCATGGTTCCAAATTTGCATCTTAAATGCAGAAGGATTTCTAAACGAGTATTGGTGAACTTTAATTTCCTATCCACTGAGAGGTTTGTGGGTAGGAGTCAACAGGTTTATGCATGGCATGTTTGAAGTTACAATCAATATTATTGCAACACCATGTCTTGGTATGAATATTGTCTTCTACCGGGATGGATCCTTCTGCTAAATAATGTAATGGAGCCACATCGGTCTTCATTTTGGTTTTAAATGGTTATCATGGATGTAATTTCGATAAATTATAATGAATATCGTCTTCAAGGGCGTATATTTTTCATTTATGCATTTTGTTAGCGTTCAACAAAGTAATTCCATGAATTTAATGTATTTTGTTAATTTTTGCACTAATGATACTGCCAAAATATCCACCTTGTCATTTTCGTGATATTTCCGAGAATCTCGGTGAAACCAAGTACCGATATATCCGTGAATTACCGATATTTTGTCTTCGGTTTTAACTATTTTATTTTCAATTTTAAATGTAACTTTTAATATACCTATATGATAAACCCATAAGCGCAAAGATAGAGCACTATATTGCCATTACGGAGAACCCCATGTCCTCTGTAAACTTGGTCGCTACGAGTAGCCCACCCCGTCATGGTTAATAAGCTAGGACAACCTGGCCGTAACGAACTCTATCGCCTGGCCCAAACTCGGTCACACGTAATACTCTTGATCCAAGCCAAACTTGTTGCAGATTACAAGAATACTCTATCGCGACATAAAAACCCCATCCAATGCCAAACTCACAGAAAAAAAATAATCTATCGAGACATAAATTTCTTCACTCGGGCCAACTGATTTGACAGAAAGATATTTTAAACAGACATAAAACTTTCGGTTCTACTCAAACCTCCTGCACATAAAACACTTTATTATGATATAGTACCCTCGCTCAGTAAGTAAAAATCCATTTGTTGCAACACCCTAATCTCTGTCTACCATCTCTTGGCCACGACATGGAAACCTCTTTTCACTATTATCGTCACGACAGAGAAAAACAAAGCATGATCAAGCGATTTAGGGTCACTATGTCATGAACAAGCAACTACCTGTACTCAGAACCATGTCGCGGTTACTGCACCTAAACACCACGCACGAGGAAACCCCCCGTTAGAACCCCAAACTCATTCAAACTCATCAGAACCTTCTAGCATTTCCTCGCACTCCCATTTTTTCCCAAGACACTTAAGTCATTACAATGGCCTCAGCATAATAAAGGCAAATACAAATCCGGGAAACTCCGTCAAACTTTAAGTTAAACACTCCAAAATGAGTTTTATTACGCTCTTCTTTACATACGTAAAACTGATAACTGGTCTGCACTTTACAAAATACAGACAAGCCATAATCCGGCCTTCTTTACCATTAGCCTTAGATGAGTTCCATCCTCCCTACAAATTTCCAAAGACTTGAAATAATAATTTTTCCAGTTGAATAAAAGGAATGCCTAGTAGAGGAATTCTCTACAAGGCTACTTCCCTACCTTAAGTGTACATGTAATGCCATGATTCAATCATTACAAACACATTGAAATAATAACATATGCATTTCTACATGAATGCTCATGTAAGTCACGCCAATGTCCCGAGCTCTATCGACTCTCACACAGATATGCCAGGATTAGCTTCCAAAAAACATAAAGATTTTTGTTTTATTTTCTATTCCTCGGATGGGATTCAAAATCATGGTTCAAAAGCCATGTGTCTGTGGGTAACTAACTTTCCGAGGTTTCACGCAGACTAGCGTTGGACCTTCCGACACTTTCGCGTACTTTCACCGGCCGTCGCGATATGTCTGGTCATGAAACAAGCCTTTCACCTGGAGGTGTCTATCCCTATGGTTACTACCGACACATAATTTTCAAATCAGGCGTACTCTAGACATCGTCCCTTTTTCGCAGCCCACCATTTAAACACTAAAGAGAGGTTCTTAATGCCATGTACTCACACTCGCTTCACGCGATGTCCCCCGTGCATATGCAATGCACGCCATTGCATGTTCTTTCATGTTACGCATGATGAGAGCTACATGCACATTAATGATTCATGGATAATCATATCTACAACATACGATTTGCATCCATAATACAAATCATGTAAATACATCAATTTAGAATATATCCACATAATTTTCACACACTCAGATGTCATTCAATCAAGCAACAACACAAAACTCGATTCATGTTTAGACTCCAGAACAAAGACAATACGCTTCAGCATGTCATCCCATGTCCAACATTGACACACCATAAAATCACCATACTCAAGCCCGGTTTTTTAAAGGCACAACCCGTTGACTGGGTGAATATAGAATAGAAAGGACCTAAAAACCGGTCCGTAATTACCAACAATTTGATCGGGCAACCGTTTTCCACTCAGCTCAATCATAGGGTTACACTGTGACGCCTTAAAACTGGGTGTCCGTTGACCGCTCACACAACTCCATTTTGTTAACACTTGGAATGTCAGTAACCCGACACGACTCACGAAAATCTAGCAAAGTCTCCCTTGTATGGGGAGCTCTACCCGAGGTACCTAACATGTCCCAATCAACATCATAAGACATAATATGAGTAAAAAGGGCCACTTGGGCCCATACACAATACTCATCAAATTTTACATCAACTATTTACATAGCTCAAGAGTTAATAATTCACTTTATATAACATATATTAAAATTTAATTTAATACATGTATCCAACTAAACACCAAAAGTTACAAACTGATCTTTCTTCAAGATCGGCCTCTGAGGGATGGCTTTCGTCAATTTTCGTATGCGCCCCCGCATTCGAAATAATATAATTCTTCGACAGTGAGCTAACGCCAGTAGAACCCACTCTAGTCGTGAAGATTTCACTGGGCGCGCATATGCAGTAATGCCTTATGTAAAACACATTCAAATAAAATGCGTGATCCTACTTGAATACCACATGACCAACCCATGTCTCGCGGTCCCACACCGAATTTCACACCCGCCAAGCCGCATGAGAAAAACATCACAAACAAATTCTTGTTGTTTTCGAAAATAACGTGTCGGTAAAATTATAAGATCACCCTCCGGAGGCACGCCAGGCTGGGAGGACTTCCCACTGGGCCATGGTCCTCATCCAAGGACTGCTGACTCCTCCCAACCCCATTCTCCCGCAAAATCATCCGTGAAATTCCTTTTCGCAATCATTTTCATCTTTCCATAAAAATTCAAGGTCATGCACACACACCCCAGTTTTAGGTTACCTGCATATGAAAAATGCATTATGCCATTTCACACAATTATACAACACATGCAACATATCATCATATAATACTTAAGAGATGAATCTTCAATATGTTATGGCAGGCAAATCTCAGTAAAATCCATTGCCACCTAAGAATTGCCTTCAAGAGCGCAATTACAAACACGAAAGAATTTATTTGAATTACTCAACTAACACATTTTCTCACAAAAATATTTGCGGAATGACTATTCACATGAACAAGAAACCTCTGCCACTGCTCACGCCAACATCCAAACACTGATCCATTATCAACCTCCAACCATGGCCATTCGACCTTATACACACCACAATACGATTGAGAGCACAATATACCAGAACAACCCAACAGTCCGCAGACACAGCCAGTGGATCATCTAAATGGGTTTTTAAAACTTCCACACTTCTGGGCTCCTAGATTTAGACCGATCAAATGGTCTCAAGGCCCTAAAACCAAAACCGAACATCAACAAAACACTTAAACAAAGTGCAACTTCAAGTAGGATAAAACCTCACCACAGAGTTTGTCTAAACTCCTTAAAACCGGAAAGTTCACGCGCAGGCCTCGCCCGCAGAGCAACCTTTCTCTTCTCTCGTCCCGAAGAATTCCACGGTCGGATCATCGTAACTTAGAGAAGTCACACTCTTCTCACAGGTTTTGAAACAAGCTCACCAGATTCCATTCTCTTCATGTTTTTGGCTTCTCATGTAAGAGACAACACTATTTCATTTCGTCCTATTATCATTTAGTAACTTCCATTATCACCAATCATGTCCCTATCTCTGATTTTTAATATTCGGTACCGCCCTCGGCCTTCCATTTCCATCACGCTTTCTACTCATGCAACATATGAACATGAGTATATGTTATAAGTGACTTTCGTCACATCACGTCTTTTTACGCACCCAATACGCGATGCTCGAAATGTGCTAATTCGACCGTTCGAATTCGACTTAAATTCGACGTGTTAGCTAGATTTTGCTGACGACCTAACTAAAGGAAATCCGCTTGTTATCCAGATCTAGAAAAATTTGGGCCTTTGTCCAAAATTATGATTTGACCCTTTTCCGTAAATTGAATTTTCTCGGTCTATAAAGCACTCCTTACTACATCGAATTTAATTCCTAGACAAGGACTAACTGTGAGCATGAGAGAATCCCTACCTCTCGTGCAAATTCAACTCGCTTCTTAACCATCGAACTCTCGCTGTTCGAACACTGGAATACCGATAGAAAACTAAACTTCCTTCTCCTTTTTCCTTCCCTTTCTTTCTCATCTCTTTCTATCTTTTCCTTCATCCGTCTCAGATCCATATTTGATCTTGATTTTGTAATACAAGTGCTCCCATGTGTCCCCTTTTGTTTTGCTTTAGTGACAAGTGTCCTCTATGACACTTAAACCACCACACCCTTTCATCTGTCCCATCCACTCCTCTATACTTGATCTTTCAAGACCACACATGGTCTCACCATGTGGCATTTTCCACATATCCCTATTTTAAGTCATGATGTCATGTACTGTACATATGTTGTCATGCCATTTAATTGTCTCTCACCTTTGAATTTACGTGGAAATTTCACCGCTGAATTTGACTTACCAGTTTGGGTAACTAAACTCCATGAGATGAATTTATTGGTGAGGTCTATTCCATCACCCGAGGTCTAGGGAATTTCCAGATTTTCCACCTGTACTATACCGACAAATTACCGTTTTTCCATTTTTCAGAAAAATTGAATTTTTCTCAGGTTTTACAAATCTTATACAAAACTTATATCAAAACTAGTTTGTTCTAATACATGTTTTGTAGTAACAAAATCAGAGCCACAACCTGGCCTTCTTCACACACGCGGTCACTTCTGATGAGGGTCAACGCCTCGCACACAACTCAGATCTCCAAAGGGAGTCCCATAATGGGTGAGCAATGCCCGCAAGGATAACCCTGTGCATGATTTCACCTAAGTGCACATGCAATGCCATTTTCACACAATAATACACACATCATTCTTCATGAAGAATATGCCAATTTAAATAGAATCTCACAGCGGTGAAACAGATGGACTAATTGATAGTCATGTCTTAGTCCTCACCACTCCCCCATACAACGCCTAAGCCCATGTGTGGAAAAACGTCATTCTTGGAGATATATCGTGAGTTAATGACAAAACAATTTCATTTTTATAAACTCAAAAGATTTTTGGATGATATATCGCGAATGATCATTTTATATTCAAAACTCCATGCGACGGTGAGCTGGTAGCGTGATTTTTGGTGTCCTGACCGCTGGGCTCCGAAACCCAGACACTTTTACGGTCTTTCACCGTTAGGGACTATGTTTGACCATAATTAGAGGGTTTTTCACCCGGGGGGGATCTATCCCTTCATGTTGATACTCGACACATATTTTATTTATCATTTCAATCAACAGCTGCGCCTTTGCGACAAGTTATCCCATTACCAGCCCACCCAATCAAACACCAAACGTTAGTTGTCGATTGAATGAACGGTGACAATGCACTCAACTAATACGCTCCCCTGCATATACAATGCAAAATTCCACGCATGTTAGCTCATATTACATGTATAATACACACTACATGGAATAAATTATAAACCGCACTTATGCCAAGTACCATGGGATAATTATGTTGAAAGCATATAATTTTACATCCATTCATGCTAAATATGTAATGTATCAACATGTTTACAACATATTCAGCATGTTAATAAATTCCCAAACACAACACACAAAATAGTCCACACCAATCAGCCATTCCCAGCCATATCTTAATCTTTGTGGAAATAATCCGACTCAATCCGGCAATTTTAGCTTTGTTTTGCTTGTTTTTAACAAACTTCAAGTTTGTCATTAAGGGCTATAAATTAAGCCGTTTATGTTACCCTCGTAACCACCTAAAAACCATCTTCCGAAAAACAACATAACAAAATTCACCCCGAATCGTTTGAAATACGTCCCACCGGGTCTCAAAAACTCAACTCATGGTCGTGGGTTGAACCATTACCTTACTTACTTACGGTTCTTAAATTAAGAGAAACTAGTGTAGAGAAAACCCTTAAATTTCTTTTTGTTTTTGGCACCTACTCTCTTTCGCCGTAGTTCGGTCGAGTGTAGATTAACTTTAATTTCTATTTTATTCATTTTCTCTGACATTTAACACGAAAATCAAGAGTGCACTACGGTTTCTCTCATATTTTCTCTCTTTTTTTCCTTTTCTTTCTTTTCCCTTTTCCCTTCCTTTTCCCACCTAACGATTTTTTTTCTTCCCCATGAGCCTTACTTCCTCTTTTATTTCTTCCTTTCTCATCCACCCACTTGGTTCCCTTTGCTTCTGATCCAAAAGAGGAAACTTCCTCTCAACTTCCACTAATTTCTCTCCCCACACAACACATGTCCTAAGGTGAGCCATGGATCTTTTCCTTTTACTATTCATGTGCCATGTGTCACATGGACACATGCATTAAGTGGAAATTGCCACACCACATGTCTCTCATGCCATGTGGCACCATTCCATGTGTCATCCAACACTCGTGCCTCAAAATACGCGAAATTCTGATTGTCTCATAATCCAACGAAATTCGATTAGGTAGATAGATTCTATGAGACGATTCCAACGGTGAAGTTTGTTTCATCATCCGAGATCTAGAAAATTTCAAAGCCAATTGTACTATAACAAGAATTACTATTTTGCCATTTTAGAAAATTGCATTTTTTTCGAGTTTTACATTCTTCCCCCAAGAAAATTCTTATCCTAGCACACACATACTCCCATTAATCCGACTGATCTGGCTCGCTCTTAGTCTGTGAGGAATGGCGAGATACGACCTGGGTCCCCAAAGTCCCAACAGAGCCTCGGTCTCTCAACCCCGACCCATGCCCCGGTCCCATGGTCCGTCTTCACTAAATGAGGTTCAGGTAGCACCTTGGGACTGATACTATCTTCCTGTCCATGCACAGGGTAGGAGGAACAAACTATGTCCGTAAGGTCTCATCGATGATTCGGGATTGTGGTGTCCCACAACTCGGATCTTTGCCTCCAGGCGGCCTGCCTAAAAGGTCACAGCAGTCAGACTGAACACACCTCCGCTCGGCCGGCTAGAGCCTCAAGTGCCTCCATCTCGGGGATGACTGATCTCGCCTCGTCCCAGAGCCAGAGCCCACCCTGGGAGATCCTCGTGGAACCGAAGTCCCCGCCTCTTCCTACAAAAAAAAAAAAAAAAAGGTTCTTCTTCCTTCTTCCACTAACACCTGCATCATGGATGCTCTTTGCATCGTCAATCTCTCTCTCGATGGCCATAGTCGCCCCGACTATATAAACAGAGATTCGTGAGGAGAAGTCCCACATCTTACCCTGATGGACAATTTCACCATCCTCAAACTTTTCACTTTGGCCATATCTGAGGGCTACTAGACCGGGTCCGCGAACATGCTAAACTCAAAGGAATTTAGCCACGTATTACAAAGATCACATACGGCTCTGGTTTCAACTCTAGAAACTCAATAGCCTTTGGCATGTCTAGCCTGATGGGAAAACTTGCCCATGAAGAGCTTTTGGAATTCTTCCCATGTCATCAAGGCTTCAGATTCAGAGGTCTTTGATCCTAAATCCCCACCATACTGGGATTCACCTTCCAAATGAACGTAGTTTCAATCTTATCTTTACCGTATCTGAGGTGATCTCCATAGCCTCTAATATCTTCTCGGGGATTGTTGCAACGAAGGGCTTCAGCCACCATCGGATCCCCTCCTATGAATGCTGGGGATGATGCTTTAAACTTCTTAAAGGTTACTAATCTTCTAACCCCCTGGCCACTGGGGTCATGGCAATGGCTGGCAACTACAGCACCCATAGCCTCTATAAAGGCAAGTAAGTTGGAGTAAAAATAAAGCAGTAAGCCGACTGTTGCCTCATGGATCACCTCTACGTCCCATCCTCGACTTGCCATTTATACATATCAATTAGCAAAATGAGATTTTTTTTCATTCTTTCTTTCCCATGGATATCACAAACACTAGTAATTATTAGTTCCCCTAACTCGTTGCTCATTTATTTTCTCGAACCCCTCTAAGGTTATGTTCTCTAACCCTAGTGTTCTTCGCTTGCTATACACATCCTATCATGCAGTACATATGTTTCCTGGCTATAATTTGTACATTATTTGTAGACGCCCATTCCTGTAGTGGGTCCAGTTGACAACCCGTCAATTGCTGAATATTGCGGATGCCTGCAACCTCGACACCACTATGAAAATTCCAGCGTAGTCTCCTTTGTACGTGGAGCCACTCCAAAGTACAACTCCGTCCCAATCACATGGCAACCTCGTCCCAATATTTTACAAAGACCTCTTGCCACCAGTCCATATACAATTAAATGAGTAAAATGATACGTGGGCTCATACATCAATACTTACTAAACATATCCAACCAACTATATTACATGGTTCAAGATATGTTAAGAAATCACTTTGACCAAAACATATATTAAAATTTAAAGTTTTAATACAAGTTACACAAATGAATACCAAAGCCACAATCCCGCTTTCTTCAAAACGGCTCTGAGTAGAGTCGACGCCTCCTGTGACACCCACGCACGAAATAATATCCTATAGGTAAAGAGCAATGCCCAAGAGAGATAATTTCCTGGCAGTGGAGTTAGCTTCCTCACCTGGCGCACATGTCATGGCAAACAATCACACTCAAGTAAATACATGATCCCACGTGGATCGTCATATGCCCAATCCCATGTCTCGAAATCCTTACCACGCCACTTAATACATGTCAAGCCAAATGCGTAGTAAAATACGCTTTCTCAAACAAAGTTTTTGTTCTCAAAAACCACACCAGTTCTCTCTGCAAATTTATTAGGACAACCCTCCCGAGGCGACCTGCTGATACAACCCTTCCCAAAACAATTCATGGACCCTCTTCCACGGAATTTTGTTTATGATAAATCTCCCACTGGCAACCTTCCACGAAATTTTCACAAACATTCGCTTTGTTTTCTTTTCTGCTGCACTCACACCAGATCTGATATGTCTCATGCCTATGGATCGCATTATGCCAATTCCAAAAATATCATGCTAATATATTTTTCATGTATATTAACATAACTAAATTCACATAATTCATGTTATTCAAATTACAAATAATAACACTAAAATTAGCCTCATACTGGTTAATTAATCCCAACTAAGAAATTCATTTCAATCACCCAAACCACACAAAAATCACATAAAATATCACGTGAATGAAGTGAAACCCTCAGCCCAGACTGCTCACGGCCACACGAGATTTTTCCACTTTGCTCAATGCTTTACACCAAAATTACGGCTGTAACTCAAGCCTCGTAATATCCTTTGAACCATCTATATGGCTTGTACAAAGAATAACACAAGGAGAAGACCACTACCTCTGAGTTATCGAACTCACACCAAATCGTGTCCACATCGTGGTGTACTCGTCACAGATCGACTTTGCTTCTGTTCGCCGAACTGGATGTCCAATCAGCCAGAAAACGGCAGATAAGTCACTCTTTCTTTCTGTAATCTCAAAACTAACTCACTCGCATCGCTTTCTCCAATTTTTGGAGAAGAAACTATTCTATCTTGTCTTATTCATTTAACTTTCCAATAATTCCCATCCATGTCCCTAAGTTTGATTTCATGACTTATTTAACTGGCAATGCTCATTTCCACTATCCACTAATCATACAACATGTCACATGGGCACATGTATTAGGTGACTTTGTCATCTATATTTTCACGTCAGTTTTTACTCATTAATCTACACTCTGCCTCAAAACGTGAAATTCCTAACATTTCGAATTAATAAAATCTCAATGTAGAATAGATTTCGAGATGACGGAACGGTAAAGTCCGCTTCATCACTAAGATCAGAAAATCCCTGGTTTTGACCAAAATTACCGCTTTGGCCCTTTAAGAAAGAAATTAATTCTTCCCAAGCTCTTACATCTCTCCTCTACTTGGGCAATGTCCCAAAATTATGCTAACTAATAAAATTACATGCATATGCATACCATGCATGTAACCATTTAAGTATTAAGAATAATCAGATTTACTTCATCCCTAAACAAGAAGGGATAGGTCGCTTCAAGATCATGTCCTGAATTCACGTCATCTCTACTCCCCACGGCACGCATAGCACTCTAATTAGCCTCATGCCTCATACAAAACCCGATCCCTGGGCTATCCATACACAGTGTTATGCATTATTTGCATTTGTTTCAGAAGACACATAAATGCAGATCGTCCCTCTCGGCACCCCATTCTGGGTATCAACCTTTGAATCTTCCCAATCCACTACATGAGTCGATCCGAGCACCGAGCAAGAGACGTGAAATACCGCGGAAACCGACATACCGGGCAGGAAGCCAACGGCATTGATGGCTACACCTCTCGAGGGACTGAAGGCCCAATAACCCCGAACATAGCTTCTCGCCACAACCTCTAATCACTCCTCTCAGAATATCACCTTCAAAGATACTCTAACTCAACTTTAAGGGTCGACAATGAGATCATGGCTTCACGGCTTGCTGCGGAGTAAGATGCCGTCAGATCGCTTCACCTTCTGAGGTGTTCCCAAGCATCATATCATGACAGGGAGCTCTCTCCCACCTCGGTCCAACATATTTGATCCGCATGGCCTCCCATGTGTAATGCCTCATATGGTGCCATTCATATACTCGCCAGATAACTATTGTTGTAAAGTAATTCCACTATGGTAAAATGCTCTTCCCAAGTACCCTTATGATCCAAGATGTACTCGTGAATATGTCCTCTAACGACCGTATGGTCCTCTAACGCACTATCCGTTATGGGTGGAAAGTCAGACCGGGTCACCGCAGCCCATACTCGGGAAACTTCCGTATGTGTCAGAACCTGCCCTATCCGACACTATAGATATTTGCATTTCAGGTAGTCGGACTATCTCTAATGTACACCTAATGCACCCTCTCCAATGTGAAGGTCATCCGCGACGATTAGAAAATGCCGGATTTCGCGGAGTCGTCCACCATCACCATACCGCATCATGTCTCGGCGTGTCCGCGGCGCGGGTCACAAAATCCATCGACGTGGTTTCGGAACATCAACACCTCCAATGGCCAGCAAATTCGTTGGCTTCGGGTGTCACTCTTAACCCGTTGGACACGGAAACATCGCCGAACAAAGTCCCCTACGTGTCTCTTTATCTCGCTCAGTAGTACTGACGACGAAGATCTTGGTACATCTTCTTCGTACACTGATGTATTAGCAAATCGAGTAGTGAAATTCTCGAGAATCTCCTCTCTCAAACGGCCAATAGAACCACTACCCGCCCTTCATACCGAAGACTACTATCTCATGGACGGTCCAACAAATTTCTATTTGAGACTTAATCGCACCCTGGCCCCCGATGACACTATCTCCTCAGCTTTGCCTTCCCTGAGGACTCGATCACTCACTCAACAGAGACTGCAGCATGAACTCCCACGTACCCTAAGCTCGCTCGCGTGCATCGTGAGTCCAAACTGCCCCACGCCCTGAAAGCATCCGCCTTAGCCATACTAGCCACGCCCCCTCACTTCCAATCAGTATCAACACCACATTCGCTTTCTTACCGTGGTAGTGTTGTAAGGCGTAGGTGCTTAGCCCTTTAGGAATCTGATTCATCTTGCGCTCGCGCGAGGTCCCAGCTGTGATGAAAAATATATTTGACTTTTGTGGCTGAGTATGACCTCAACCTGTCACTATTAAATAATGGCGCCAATGTGGACCCTACCTGATTCACGCCATACACGCAGAAAACAGTTAAAGGCGTGATTTTTTTGACTTGAAAATCCGTCCCCATGATGAACAGCTTTTGCTTGTTCACCATTTTTATTTTTATTTGCCGGGAAAACCAAGCAAGAACAAAAACCCCACTGATCTGTGAGGGAAAATTAATCATGAAAACTAGATTTCGGGTCCGGGATCGATTACCTATCGAAGGTACTCTATATGAGGTAGTTAATCCTCTAGGCCTTAACCTCTGCCCTACTAGTACTGGGCATGAAGGAGCATACGGGCTTTCACGCAGATCGTACAAATACCAAAGTAATATATGAATGCAGGATCGACCAACCACTGGTATCTGAAGATGCTTAAAAACACTAACCAAAAGGGCAAATAGCTGCGGTACCTATGGTCCCCGTGCCATACGCTACATCAAAGGTTAGCTAACAAACATAGCAAGATGCATGACACCCAAACACAAAGCATCCATGGGAAATTCTGATTACTAAGATGAAAAGTACATACCTGTATTCCCAGTCGTCACGACAAGAGGTCAGTCAAGGTCTGGTAAATGTAATCAAATGTCAAAATCCAACACCATAAAAAGATATAGAATACAAAATAATAACGCCTGCCAGAAAATTTGAGGTCCCGTTATGCAAGTAAATAATACATCATACATCATGCATTTAAAACCAAATACTGATCCCATACAAAAAGAAAGGAAGAAAGTGAAGGGAGGAAGTGATTTGGCTTAATACACACAATCCCTTGAAACTTAAACCAAACCATACACCAATCCCACATTGCCCACTCTACTCCTAATTTTTGTTCAAACCAAAACTAAATCTGCACTCCTAAAGGTGCCTACAGGCTCGGGGCAACTAAGAGTACGCCATGATAGATTCGAGACTGAAACATGCTAAATGGGGCCGCCATGAGTTTGTCTTTGCAAAAACCTGCTGAATCGTTTCTCAACTAATAAAAACGATGAGAAAATTTAAAACATTGTCAGAAAATTCCTCACAAAGCTGGGGAATCTAAATAGGTAGCGAATTTATTTTGAAAGCTGACAAGAATCCAACTCAAACAAAGAAAGTATCCAAACTATCATTCCAAAGAAATCGAACCTAATGAACCGCTCGGTTCGGCTTCCCAACCAAATTCGTGACGGTTGAAAAAAGATTTCAGCAATTTTCTATGGAACCATCCCATAAAGTCAGGAATCTAGTTAATAACAACGGTGATCGATTCTCAGCTCGGATGAGCAGGAACCAACGAAACCACAAACCGAATCCACAAACCCGCCTTTCCCGCAAACCTACCTAAATGAACTAATACTAATCTGGTTTTCCAACCAGTCCATATCTTGAGAGAGACTTCAAAAATTTTCCAGAACTTTTGGTAGTGATTATAATTTAATAAAAACAAACGGTGATCTATTTCAAAATGAGAGAGAACCAAACTAAACTAAACCAAGCTACCCAAACTGCCTTTCCCGCAAACCTAACTCCAATGAATCCGTAATGATCTGGCTTCAACCAGTTCATCTCGTTGAGAGAGATCCTTAAAATTTTCTGAACCTTCCTAAGAGAGCGAACAACAAAACAAACGGTGATCGATTCATCTCGATGAGTGAGAACCAACTAAAACCAAACCAAGCTACGCAAACTGTCTTTCCTGCAACCTAACTTAAATGAACTGACTAATCTTGTTTTCAAACCAGTCCAAACTGTTGAGAGACTTCAAAATTTTTCCAGAACTTTATAAACGAGTTAGAAATCTAAAACAACGGTGACCGATCTCAGCCTGATGAGAGAACCAACCAACCAACCAAGCTACCCAAACTGCCTCTGCAAACCTAACGAATGAACCGAATGATCCGGGTTTCCACCAGACTTCATCGTTAGAGACTCTCAAAATTTTCCAGAACTTTATAAAAGAGTTAAAATCTAGAAAATAAACTGCATTGATTCTCAGCTCTGATGAGTGAGAACCAACCAAAACCAACCAAGCTACCCAAACTGTCTTTCCTGCAAACCTAACCTAAATGAACCGAATGATCTGGTTTCCCAACCAGATCATCGTTGAGAGAGACTCTCAAAATTTTCCAGAACTTTTATAAAAGAGTTAAAAATCTAGAAAAACAAACGGTGATTGATTCTCAGCTCTGATGAGTGAGAACCAACCAAAACCAACCAAACTACCCAAACTGCCTTTCCTGCAAACCTAACCTAAATGAACCGAATGATCTGGTTTCCCAACCGTCTATCTCGTGAGAGAGGATTCAAATTTTCTGAACCTTCCTAAGAGAGTCAGGAATCTAAAACAAAACAAACGTGTGATCAATTCTCATCTCGATGAGGTAAACCCAACCAAAATAAGCCAAACTACCCAAATCAGCCAGTGTGAACTGTTGGAACCGACTTTCACGTGAGGAGCTGAAAACCGGCTCAAATGGTTGAGGAAACCTAAATTTGATCACTGGTAAATGTATCTTAAAGAATAGAGTGAGCCAGGGTATATTTCTTACCTCTTCCACAAACGCTAGAAAGAAACAAACAGAGCATCCAAGCAGACCATGAACGGCGCTGAGCCCTAAAAGTGTCCCGCCAAAGGTCCTTCCACTTTGATCTTTCTCCTTTATACTGATTCTACCCCCAGCATCTAAACCTACCTGGTGCTTTCCACCTTCAAGCTTAGAAAGGCCTCAATCAGCCTCGGAAACAGCCTTCCATTAACTCCTCTCCTCATTTTCCATGCAAGCTTCAGAATATTCAGATTTTAGTTTTGTTTCACCACCAAGTATCCACATGGATTCATGGTGGGCTGATGTGAACTGGGTCACATCCAAGAATTCCACAATACTGCCCATGGTCGAACTGGAGCTTATGGCCTGAACCACAAGATACAGGAGGATTTGGGCCTGAAATCTGCCAAAAACAGCGCTCCACACAGTTGTCCCGATTAATCGGTTGAACCAGATGCCAACCAGTCCATCCGGTTGAGGAAAATTATGAAATTTTGATAGAATGTTTCCTGAAGAATAAGGAGACCAACAAAAAAACGGTGCACCATTCCAAGTCCGGATGAGGGAGATATGATCGAAACAAGGAGGAGTGCTCACCAAAATCACCCAAAAAAATAATACAGGCATGAAGGTCTGATGAACTAGTCAAACCAATTAGTCAAATTGTTGACAAAATTATGAATTCCAACAAAACCTCCTTGGCAAATAAGGAATCCAACAAAACAAACAGTGAACAATTATGAGTTCGATAAGGGAGATATGATCGAAACAATCTCAAGTGTCTAATCACATACTCCTTAATAAACTTTGATTGAGCTAAAACCCGAGGCCCCACTTGCTTCCTACAGCACGATGCCAATAACTAAAAAAATAAGCCATGATGACTCTAAAGTGAAGATACGTTAATTCAACGGGACCACATACAAGCCCAACTGATGCTTAGAGACGTACTAAACCTAAAAGGGCCCAATTGTGTTATATGAGAACGATGGGCAGGGGACACCCATAGGAGAAAATTGTCGAGGGCAAACAAGGTCTACACCAAATCTTCGGGTTGGGCGAAGATCACGGCCTAACCCATGTCGTGTGTGGGTAATTTACATGATTCTTCAACTTATGGAACCATAAGCTACTACCCTTCTTGATCGCACTTCAAAGACATCCCAAATCCAA
Source organism: Tetrastigma voinierianum (assembly GCA_016808115.1). NCBI lineage: Eukaryota > Viridiplantae > Streptophyta > Magnoliopsida > Vitales > Vitaceae > Tetrastigma > Tetrastigma voinierianum. The sequence goes on from JAEQBH010008507.1 coordinate 31,124, forward strand.
ATTTCGAGGCAATTATAACACATCGCACTCCTATCCTCATTCGGGACTATCAAGATAAGAGCTGAAGTAAGCTCGTAATCGCCTTTAAGCATTTCCTTAGAGATTTTTTATAATAAAAATTATTATATGATTCTTGCATAATTGAGCCAACTTAGTATTTTTCAGGAATTGTTAGATGAATATTGATTAAATGATTATTTATAAAATGAGAAATTTATTGAATTGAAATAAACCCATGAAAAGAGAAAATATGGAAATTGTAAAATGGGGACCTAAGGGTCAATTGTAAATAAGTTTATATGTCTAAGTGAAATTAGAGAAATAAATGAGCAAGGGAAAATAATAGGAGACATAAACGAGGAATAATAAGAGAAATTCCAGGACCAAACAGATAAGAAAGAAAGAAAAGAAGAAAAATCATGAAAGGCATATGGCATGGTGAAAGATAGAGGAAGCTTTTCCTTTTAAATACGATTATATGATCCATAAGAAAAGCGAAAGGGAAAAGAAGAGGTGAAGAGAAGGGAAGAAGAAGAGAAGAGAGTATATGGAAAGGAAAAGAAGATCACGGGTATGTAAACTATGGGTGGCGAACTTGTTACGCCCGTATGGAAAAGTATCAATGTTTTTTTTGCAATAACAGGGATTTGTCTAGTTTTGGTATAGAAAGTATAGATACATGGCTTCAACCTCTATCTAGGTATGGTTTGGGTTTGAAACTTTCAAATCCCATTTCTCTGTTGTCGAGTTTAGAAGAGCTCTAAGGCTCCTAGATGTGTTTTTTGGGGAAAGGTTTGCTGTAATTTAACCAAGAGGCTTATTTTTTATCCATGGATATCAGACCTATAAAATGAAAAGTTAGGGTAAGAAACAAAAGGAATCTGGAAGAAGTCCTTCTGGTAAATTGTAGCCGATCCAGGAATATGGAGCGATTCACTTTCAATTCTGACTCATCAGTGCCATGGCCCTTTTCCCGGATAGGGCAAATGAGGCTAATAGCCTCAAACAAGGCACCTCGGGGTTAAGGTACCTTGGCCAGTGAATTCACCTCGCAGTGCAATTCTCCTGCCAGAAGCTAGGCCGGGGCCAGGCCAAGTCGTGCCCACCACAGGCTTGATCACGCAGACCTCCAACTTCTAAGTGTCATAATCTCTTCGTCCGAACCCCGTTTTCGGTGTTCAGATTCTATGGAAAGCCCATTGAGCTTCAAGAATCCATCTATATATATAGCTTGTTGAAATTGAACCTCAAATTAAACTCAAAATCAATCCTAGCCAAACCACTAAGATGCACTCGAATAAGATTTAGTTTTTGAGTTTTATTAACAAAGAGCCAGATCAAGAGGAAAAGCCAACCGAGGCATTTTGGTGACTTGAATCAAAGGGCAAAGCTGGTTTGTTCTACCCCGACTTCTATTCGTTTCAAGTTTTTGCATGCTTGTTCTATTTTTCTTATTCCTCGCTTCAATATTTGGAAATGCTTGTTCTAAATGCATAAGAAACACATAATTTGTGAAGATTAAAGAATTGACAAACAGTCAAATAAGAAATGTACTAATTATTGAAAGTGGAACCATTTTATACAAATGTACATATTGTACTCAGATTTATTATAAAGGATTTGAACGCGCCTTAATAAACAGTTTTACCGCTTAGTTCGTATTAATGATAGGGATTGAAAAAGAATAGGGTCAAAATACAGATCGCGAACGATCATTGATGTGTCACTCCAATCAAGAGCCCGATCAGATGCAGTAGCTGTTCACCAATTGAATTTATTTTATGTAATTCAAATAAATAGAAGCGTTAGCGGACCGCATCGCAGGAGTAAAACTGCTTTTATACTGAAACAGTAACAAATGTGACTGTATAAAGGATTCCAGTTAATTGCATACTGAAACATAGGTTAAATTCATATGGGCAAACCAATTGAATTTTAGAGCATAATTGAATTGATTTTAGATTGTAAATATTAATGAAAGAGAGTTACTTGTGAAATGCATGATTTGATTATTGCATGATTATTATTGAATATTGGAATGACTAATGAACAATAACCGATTGTTTATAAAACAAGTATATGTGTATCAGGATGCATATCATCATCCATAAACATTTGAATGAATTGCAAATCGTATGATTGATTTAAACTAAAACAGAAGAATGGAAATGTATAGAACCACTAAACATGAAAATGCTTGGCGCATTGTTTTACCAATGCGCATCGAGTGATAGATATAGTGATCAAAGCACCGCGATCGGAGCTAGCTGAAATATGTAGAAGGAAATTTCGAGTATGTCTGACATGTGCATTCATTCCATGTTTTCTTTTTAGAACTTTATATTTTGTAAAAACATTTGAACTCCGACATCTATTTTGTAAATTAATTTGAAAAGTGTAGAAGGCTAATGGCAGCCAGTAGTTTTGGTTAAATAAATGTTTACGTCATTTCTTAAATTGGAATCGCTTCCGCAAAGATTTGATTTTGAGTGATTGAGTGATAACGGGGCATCCCGGACTCGGTTCGAATCCGCCAAAACGGATAGGGCCGGGAAAGGGGTTCCACAAGCCTCCTTCAACTCTGAATGCCTCCCAAGACGGTCATCCTGAATCAACCGACTTTCAGTCAATTCATAAAGGCCGCTTAATCGAGAAATCTCAATGAATCTCCTATAGTACCTTAAAGAACCCAAGAAAACTACGTATCTCGAAGACTGGCTTCTGTCTCTCCCAACTCATCACGGCCTCGACCTTCTCTCGGGTCCAGAACAGACCGATGACGCTTACGTCGATAACGACGTGTCCCAAACCTCACCTCGCAAGCCAAAACCGCACTTATCGATCTCAAGGCATACCGATGGTCTCTCAAAGAATCAGAAACAACTTATGATACTCATGCTCTGATTGATCGGGAGTAGGATCAAATAGTTATCCAGTAAAGACGCCACAAATCGATCTGGATATGGTGAATACCCTATGTATGAGGTCCATGAATTATGTCGGCAACAAGATTTCATTAATCCAAAGGGCATCAGAATTAAAGTGCCTATAACGCGTCCTAAACGCTGCCTTAGGGATATTCGTCTCCTAACTCCTTAACTAATGGTAAATGAAGGTTATGGCCTGATATCTTGGAGTAGATCACAGCCTCCTCTCAAATGATCAAACAAATAGTCAATCCTGGTAATAGGTAATTTATTCTTACATCAGAATTTCTCACTGGTCTCACGCACACGTCGAAGGGTCTTGTCCTTCTTCTTCGCAAACGTAATCTGAGCCCGGTAGTGGAAGTGCCTATCTAATGAACCCTGTCCATAGTTCTGAGGTCGATTCCCAGTTCCCCGCAACTAAACTTTGGCTTACTACGCAGTCATGACGGGCTATACTGCGGTGTAACTCGATACCGGGCGTCTACAACCTCAAGGAGGCAATCCGTATCTCATTCGAAAACATCCTCATACTCAGACTACTCGAGGGAGACCCAAGTCCGTCTCACTCGCCCTTAGTAAGGCTCGCTACCTAACCCGCCTCAACTGTCTCACACTGACTCGTACAATCACCTCGGGGGCAAAATATCATGCTCATCTCTCAAACACAACACGAAAATCGCCCCCGCGTGTAGGCAAGAACTCTCCTACGTCACAATCGATGATGACCGGTGTGTTTGCCACCAATCCATCCTGGCGACGCAGACACTAAACCCTTAGAAGGTCACGACCAGTCCACTGGGTGAGTAGAATCCTCGAGGTCTCTAACTTTCAACCTTCACCACATATCCTCCTATCTCACCCTAACTTTGTGGGAACTTCATACAAGTGGCTCCTTCAAGGCCTCAACCTCTAAGCCCAACTCTATCATAATCATGCAAAGAATGAATCGAATGTGACGACTGTAATAAAAAATAACACTCTGGGCAGAGCGATATAGCAAAACGGAGACAGATGACTGGCCGATCTGACTCAACCGTGGTGTGAGGCGAGACATGCCCCCGAACCCCCGGGAGTCCGCCTCAGTGGCCTCGCCCTCCGCCCCCCGCCAACCCGTCTCTCGCCCGCCCCAACTGGCGTGCCCGTGCGCCCCTCGAAACCGACATATCGCCCGCCTCAGATTGTATTTGAGGAATATATCGTATCCTCTCCTTGCCCCACCGGCCGACGGACTACGCCTCAAACCCTAGGATCCCTATTCGGGCAATCCTCCTCATATGTCCCAGCCACAGAAGAGAAGATACCATTCGTCAAAATTCGACCGGGCAACCCATCCGTCCCTCTGATCTGATGATGCGGCCTGAACCCTCGCGAACTAGAAGCCTCTGCTTTTCTCCCAAACTAGAAGAAGACCACTCTCCTTCCTCTATACTAACACCCGCATCCCGAAAGTGCCTGAAAACTTGATCTCTCTCTCTATGGTCGTACGCTCCAACCATGCCTGAAATGTCCATCCCAGAAGTGAGTCCTATAATCTCGCGCCTCGAACGAGCAACTCTAGAATTACCCGGCCCTCTCGTCTTTGGCCATGTCTAGGGCCATGAAGTCATCGCGAAATCCAAGCAGCCCGTGAATATAGCCATACATACTCTATTATCACATAGTCCTCGTCTTCAGCTCTAGGAACCCCGAGCTCGCATGACAGAAAGGAAGATTCTAAATATTTGGCTCATGAAAAGATCATGGAATCCCCGCCCAAGTCATCGTCTTCTATATTCTAGAGGTCTTGCCCAATCTCCACCATACTGGCTTTACCTCTAGCCGAATGCAAAATGAACCGATCCCGGGTCGGCCTGAGGTAACCCCAGCCTCCAACACTTTCAACCCGCACGAACCAATGGTCTCGCCATTCATAGGATCCTCCCCCCGTGAATGCTCTGAGATGATGTGCCCTAAACCTCCGGAGGTTACTCGACCCTCCCCGGCTACCTGGCCGAACCAGCTGGTGGTAATGCAAGCAGCATTTAAACCTTACAGCTCAAAGAAAAGCCTGCTGTCAAATACTAGCAGAAAGCTTTGTGAGACTTCAGATCTACCCTGAAGGCCTCGCCCTCGACTAGCCATCTACACAGTCAAATGTGGCAAGCAAGATTCTGAATGCAAAGATTCTGCTGGGTGTAACACCGCCGATACTAGCCATACTTTAGTATCCACATTGCAGCTTTGATAGAGTATTTATAAACCTAAGTTTGAGACTTGAAGTCGCGATGCCCAATTTCGTGGTCTGCGGACTCCGTCAACCTCATTAATATTCTGTGATGCCTGTAACCCGACACCACTCATAAAATCCGCAGTCTTTAGCCGGGAGTCGCACCTAAAATACAACCCGTCTCAATCACATGCAGCAAACCCGTCCCACTGATTTACAAAGACCACACCGAGTCCATATACAATTAAATGAGCAAAATGGCTACGTGGCCCATACATCAATACTCACTAAAACATATCCAACCAACTATAATATACGCCACAAGAGTTAAGAAATCACTTTAATTCAAACAAATTTCTAAAGTTTTAATACATGTTATACAAATGAATACCAAAGCTATTATCCCGTTTTTTTCTTCTAAAACGTGGCCTTTAGTGAGCGTTTGCCCTCCCGCACACTCCCCCGTACTCCAACATGCTGATCTCTAGGCGCAGCAATGCCCACAGAGAATTTTCTACGTGGGTTACTCCCACCTAAGTGCATATATCATAGTGTAAACAATCATACCTGGCAACATCATGATCCTACTCAACGTCTACACGCCTAATCCCATGTCTTGAGTCCTCACCGACTACCTCACACATGCCTAAGCCAAATGTGAGTAAAAATACGCTTTCAAAACAAAAGCTATTCTCTAAAACTTACTACCGAAGCTGATAAAATTTATCGACAACCCTCCGAGGTGAATCTATTAGATAACCCTCCGAAATAACTACTGCCCCTCCGACGCGGAATCACTGACAAATCTCCCAACACAAATCTCCGAAAATCTTCTGTCAACTTTCACAAACATTTTCGCTTTTAGTTTTCTTTCATGTCATGCACTCACAATCGCCCAATATTCTAGTATGTCCCAATGAAGGTAGCTGTATGGTACCAATTCCAAAAAATATTCATGTTAATATTTTATGTATATTAACATAACTAAATTCACATAATTCATGTTATTCAAATTACAACAATACTCAAAATTAGCTCACATGGCGATGAACTAATCAGCACCATTTGAATCACCCTAAACTATATGGGTTCACATAAAGAATCGACGTGGAACACTGAAACCTGGTCGACACTGCTCACTCGCCACACAATAGAGATCTTCTCCACTGACAAATGTTTTCTTGAGACCGAAATTACGCTTTAAACTGCTCAGAGAAGATTCCCAACGCATCTGTTGTTGGTTTGTTTTTAAGAATAACACAGTAGGGAGAAGACTTCTACCTCGAGTTGTCGAACTCCACCAAATCTAAGTGTCCACGCATACCTGGCTGTGACTGACTTTCGTTTTTTCTGCTGAAACCGACGGTCCGAACGGAATTCTAGAGAGAATACTTTTTCTCTATAGAATCCTAAACCCAACTCACATTGCACATTTTCTCCAATTTTTGAGAAGAAAACTATTCCTATCTTGTCTTATTCATTTAACTTTAGCATTCAACATAGTCTTAAGCTTTTAGATTTTCGGTACTCTATTTAATCTACTATTCATTTCCATCATCTCACTAATCATGCAACACAGGCCAAGGCATAGCACATGTAGTAGGTGACTTTATATGATGATGTCTTTCAATGTCGCTTTACTTCAAGACCCGACACTGTGCTCGAATGTGAAATTGAGTATCTCTGACCGACAAAATTCGACGTGGTAGCTAGATTTTATGAGATGATTCCAACAGAAGTCCATTTCATCATCCAAGATTCAGAAAAATTTCGGGTTTTGACCGAATTACTGCTTACCCTTTCTGAAAATCTGATTTTTCCTTGCTGCAGACATTGATCACACAACTTGTAACACATTATTACACAGCAATTCATAAAGAATGCACAATGAATACTTCTGAAACTAAGCTATGACATGATATTTCGGTGATTGAGTCCCAGGCATTCATAACCTAAGCTCTATACTATAACCATGTCCCTAAACCCATGCCCTGCAGGCCTTCGTATTCGTATAACTGAAACTACGATATCAAGTTGTAATGCCCTAAATCTTGGGGGTCTCGTTGACAAGCCGTCAACCCACGGAATACTTGTGGGTAGTGCATCTCGATACCACACTATAGTGTCTCATTGGCGATTTTTTTTTTTTTGAGTCAAAGTGGTCTAACCAGGCCCATTTATCTATACTCAAGAATACACAAGGCTATATTACCATAATCCTTAAGAGTTTAATTACATTACTCTTATACAAAACTTATATCAAAACTAGTTTGTTCTAATACATGTTTTACAAAATAAAATCAAAGCCACAATCGACCTTCTTCACACATGTGGTCCCGGATGAGGGTCAGTCGCCTACACATGACATGTAAGGATAACTCCTACAAAGGCTACTCCCCACCTAAGTGCACATGTTGTGCCATGTTCACATAATAATACACACATCAACATTCCATTGAAGAGATAATACCAAATTTAAATTGAATCCTACATGTCATGAAATGAGATGTGACTCACCATACCCCATGTCGAGTCCTCCTGACTCCCTCACACAACGTCGAAGCCCATGTGTGAAAAAGCGTAGTGGATGACATCCATGATTATTTTCAAAACAAATTTCATTTGTTTATAAACCCAAAAGCTTTTTGGATGATACATCACAATGATCATTTTATATTCAAAATCTATGAGCCTTTTTGTGGGTAGTGGATTTTGGTGTCTCAAAGCGGGCTTCACAAACCTAGATACTTTTACGGCCTTTCCTTTCTTTGAGGACTATGTCGACCATGGTGGTGGGTTTCACTCGATGAGGATCTATCCCTTCTTGCTAATACGGAACATATTTTGTTTATCACTTCATTGTCAGCGTGACTACATTTGGACATTGTCATTTGTGAGCCCACCCAATTAAACACCAAATGCAATGTCGATTTACCAACCATGCACTCGCACCCAACCCGATCACGATGCCCTATGCATATACAATGCAAGAATACAGCTACATGTTAGCTCATGTTACATGTATAATACACTACATGGAACAATTTATAAACCGCACTTTATGCCAAGTACCATGGATAATTATATTGAAATAATATAATTTACATCCATTCATGCTAATATATGTAACACCCATATATCAACAAATTTACAACACATTCAGCATGTTAATAAATTTCCAGCAATAACACAAAAAATAGTCCACAACAATCGGCCATTCCTAGCCATAAATCTGGCTATACTCAGCCTTGAAAATAATATTTACTCAATCCAAAAATTTTAGCTTTTGTTTGGTTTTTATTTTTATTTTTTAAACAACTTTCAAGACTATCATTAACAGTTATAAATTCAGTCATGAAGCATTCCTCAAACTCTACCCGAAAATTGTCTCGAAAAACAGTTCACAACAAAATCCAGTTCTTAAATGTCCGAAAAACAGTCCCAATGTTCGAAATCCCAGTCCCATGGTTGGGGTTGAATCACACGCCCATTCTGGCTAGATTAGAAGGAGACAATGTAGGAGAAAACCCTACCTCTTTTTGTTTTTGGCACCTACTCATAGCTCTCGTCGAGTAGACCAACTTTAATTCTCGGCCTATCGACTTTCGACCATCGGAACACCAAAAATCGGAGAGTGCACGACCGACTCTCTCATTTTCTCTCTTCTCTCTTTTCCTTTCTTTTCCCCTTTTCCTTCATTTCTCACGAATTGATTTTTTTTCTCTCATCTCTTTTTGTTTTCCTCTCCTTTCTTTTCTTTCTTCCTTTCTTTTCTTTCTTTCTTTCTCATCCACCGAATTTGTTCTCCTTGGTTTGATCCTATGGCCCCCGAGGCAGGTCCGTTGTTGCAGTCGACAGCTGAAACACTCGTGAATGTCCGGTGACCCGACATTTCTCCACGAAAATCGAGAGTCTCGCTTTATGCAGGGAGCTGCAAATACAAAACCTGCATATACCTGTCCCCCAGAACGATTGCAATATATCAATATCAATATATCCAATCACATGAGTAATACGGCCACTTGGGCCTGGCGATACTCATAATACATACTAACTATGAATCCAAATATATACCAAATAGTTGCAAGAGTTACAATATTTTCACTCTTATACAATACATATATTAAAATTAGACATTTCAATACATGTATATATCATCAACCAAAGCTACAACCCGGCTTTCTTATAATCCTCAATCCCTAGGACGATCGTCCCTCTTACGCTCACTTGTACACAGCAAAATAATATCACTCGACGGGGTGAGCTAATGCTTAGTAGTGGAATCGCCTAAGTGGGCTACTCCCCCACCTAAGTGCGGTGCAATGTTCCAAAATAAACATGCATTCAAGCAGTGCAGTCCTACTTGAATGCCTACATGACCAACTCAGATCCCAGGTCTCACCGACTCTCTCACACTCCTTTAAACCTCGTATGAGAATTATTGTTTGTTAGTGGACAACCCTCCCGATGTATATATATCAATTGGGCGTCTCCGACGGTGATATATTATTTGTTTGTGGACTACCCTCCGATGAATATCAATTGGGTGCGTCTCCGGCCGTTGATATTTTTAATTTGGACTACCCTCCGATAATTAATATTTTTTAGACAACCCTCGAACCATTTTCTCTGAACTGCGTCATGCACTCGCTCCTATAGTCTAGGGTGTTCCAATGCATATGTAATGCATATGCCAATTCCAATACAGTCTAATCACATGCAAATATGTAAACATGCACATATCCATAATATCAATACACAATCATGTCAATGCAATTATCATTTCAAACATCAAAAAATTAGCTCACTTGGGCTAATAATCAAACGAGCAATTCGACTTGAATCCACTCGATAAACCCATTTTCACACAAAATATATTTTTGAGAACAACATTTAGGAATAGTGCGCCCTTGGTTACTATTCCGAAAATTCACCTAAATCATCGGTTCACTTAGTGAACCCGGGTTTCACGGCCATTTCCGACCCTATGCATATCACAATACAATTCATTTCATAATTTATGAATTTAGCACCCCATAACAGCCCCGACAGTCACGGACTGTAAAAAATTTCTAAAAAAATTTCCAACAATTCGGTCCCAAGTTTTGGGACCGATCAAACGGCCCCTCACGACCTCATTCAGCTCAAACATCGAAAAAGTACTTAAAGAAGGAATAAAACCCAAGTAGGGAGAAACCCCTACCTCTCGGAGTTTGAGAAAACTCTCACCAAATCAGCTGTGAGAAGCCCTCTTTGCGTGAAGCGGCTTCCTTGCATCATTTGCCGACGGTCGGATCGCCCGATATTCTAGAGAGAAGGAAGACTCTCTCTCACTAAACTCAAACGAAAAATGGCTACTGGTTATCTTTTTTTTTTTGGTTTCTCACGTTTTTCTCTTCTTTTCATTTGGAGAAGATAAGTCACTATTCCTATTTTGTCTTCTAGTGACTTAAACAAATCCCAAAATGCCTATTATGTCCCTTCATTTCCCCGTTTTGACATTCGGCACTATCTCGGCCGTCCATTTTCATCATTTCTCTACTCATACCACTTATGGCACATGAGTACGTGTTATATGTGACTTCCGTCACATCGAAAATCGTTTTACGGCACCGACAGCGATGCCTCGGCGTGCGACTCGATTGTCTGAGTGTGAAAATTCACGTGCTAGCTAGATTTCGAGCGATTCCAACGGTGAAATCCGTTTGTCATTGAGATCTAGAAAATAAATTAGTTTTTACTTAGAAATAACAATTTGTAATCAAAATTCACGATTTGCCTTTTTCGAAATTGGAATTTCTCAGGTCTTCTGATCGAGGAAACTTCCTCTCAATTCATATTCACCTCTCTCAATTTTGACTTCTCTCACCACATGACACATGTCCTAAGGTGAGCCATGGATCTTTTCCTTTTACTATTCATGTGTCATGTGTCACATGGACACATGCATTAACTGGCAATTGCCACACCACATGTCTCTCATGTCATGTACACTCCCTAAGATTGCCATGTGGCATCCACATGGTCATGCCATGTGACACCATTCCATTTGTCATCCGACACTCGTGCCTCGAAATACATGAAATTCCAACTATCTCGGAATCCAACGAAATTCTAATGGGTAGCTAGATTTCGCGATATTATTCCAACGGTGAAGTTCGTTTTATCATCCGAGATCTAGAAAATTTAAGGTTTTCAACCTGTACTATAGCAACAAATTACCGTTTTCAGAAAAATTATGTGAGACCCCGGAAAATCCATGTTTTCTAAGGAATGATAAAATGGTAATTTCGGTCAAAATCCAGAACTTTTCTAGATCTTGAATGACGAAACGGACTTCACCGTTGAAATCGTCTCGCGAAATCTGGCACACTATCATTGAGGCGATCAGATTTCACGTTTTGAAGGCACCAATAAATGCATGACATTTGGCCTTGCGTTTTGGGTGGCAGGCGCCACGTGTCAGTGCGGTGCGATCAAACTTGAGCTTAAGTGTGGGTCATAGGTGACACATGGCATGATGCCATTAGAGGGAAATCTCAAGTGGTTGGATAAGAGGATAAGGTGTAATCCTCTCAACCAATAGGAATTTGACATGTGGCATTGAGAGGACTTTTCTCTTGTCCCAATCTTGACCAAATGGATTGGGAGAGGAAGAGAGAGGGGGAAAGACGGAATCGGAAGAGAGAGAGAGTGTGGGATTTTTAAAGAGAAGCTCTACCTTCTCTCTAGAATTTCAATGATCGGACCGGCCCGAGCTCCGACGGGCAAGCAAAGTTGCTCCCCATGGCAAGGACTACGCGTGGGTACCAATTTTGGGGAGTTTCGACAACCTCCGGAAAGGTAGGGTTTTTCCTCTACTTGCTTTACTTTTTGTTTAAGGGTCATGTAATGGATGGGGATTTGTTGAGGCCTGGATGGCCGTGATTTCGGTTCCAACAGATTTGGACCGAGTGAATAAATCCCTGGAGTGGTTTGGACAGTCCACGGACTGTTTGTGTGATTTGTGTGTGATGTTGTGTTATTTCCGCAGGAAAACCAACATCCGTTGAATTTGTAAGAGTTCAAGATGAGCGCGGATTTCACTAGCCCATGTGAGCTAATTTTATGTTATTGATTGTAAATTGAATAACATGATTTATCTGATTAATTTTATTAATATATGCATGAGTATATTGGCAGTGTTGAATGTTTGTTCGCGCCATTGCATTGCACTTAGGTGGGGAGTAACCCGAGTAGGAAATTCCACTGGGCATTGCTCACTACATCGAGGAAATGCTCAGTCTGAAGGCACTTGGGGATGGGATGCATCCGGGGCCTTAGAGGCGAAGAAACGGCCAAGATGGCCTTATCTTGTATTTTGTAAAATTCTGGGCAAGAGACCCACAGTTTTGTATAAATTGTAATAAATACAATTGTGAACAAATTGTAATTAAATCATTTTTGTATAAAATATACATTTTATGAGTAGGATGTGTAGGCCCAAGTGGCCATTTATGCACAGGTATGGGTCTCATGAAGAGAGACATGTAGATTTCCGCGGGTTGACGGGTAGTCAACGGACACCCCAGGTTTGGGGCGTCACAAATTGCATTTTTCCTAAGTTTTACAGAAAGATAGCCCGAATAGAAATGAAACAGATTAGCCAAACCCGTTTTGACCTGTGGCTCGAATGGGCTGGCTTGATGGGTTGGACTGACCCGTTTACCAACTTTAAACATACATACATATATATATATATATATATATATATATATATATATATATATATATATATATATATATATATACTATATATATACTACTTTCCTTTATGAATCTTCCAAAATCTATTATTTTAAAAAAAATATTTGTTTCTTTTTGTTTTGGTTTTTGTGATCAAAATTCTAACAACCCTAATATAGAATTATTTTTAAATGAGTTAACTTGTTTTAGTTTCTCATACCTAATGTAAATTATTTTTTAAATAAGTTAACTGCCCCTTAATTTCCGCATTCCTCACCAAACTTTTTTTTTTGTTAAATAGAATGACTATTGATAAGCAAAACATAATTTTTCGGAAAATTAAGATGACTATTAATAATGTAAAATGGTATTTTATAGCGGGATTTAAACTATATATAAAATCTCAATCAAAATGATTGAAAAGTAATAAAAATAATATAACGGTTAAACTATGTATGTCTCAATCAAAATGATTTGAAAAGATGACTAATAGTAATGTATTATGTATTTTGAAAAATAAAAGTGAGTAAGGATGGTTTGTAATTGAGGTGTAAAATACCTAATATTTTTAGGTCATATAAGTTTATAGATAATAATAGTGAGTGTATACTTGCTAAAAATGCCAGAATAAATGAAATAATAATAAATAAAATTTTATTTTTGTAATATTCATATTCAAGATTAAATAAAATAACAATATTATGAATTATATATAAAAAACCAAATTAAAGAAAGGATTTGGAGTATATATAAATAAAATTACTCTTTTTTATATTAAATTTTATGATAATGAAATTATTTTAATAATTTTATAGGTTAAAAATGAATACCATATCTATTCTTATATGACATTCCTCAAACAATTTTTTGTACATTTTTAATTATTATTTCATGCATAGTTTAAATATGGTTTTCCTTTAATAGTTATAATATTGAAAATTTATTATCACCTTATTTATTGTCGATAAAATCTCATAAATTAAAAAAAAGAAAAAAGAAAAAACTTTATTATAAGCATTTAAAATTCTTATTTATCTAATAAGGGAAAACAAAAACCATATCGATTCACCTTTTTAAATCATTCAAATTAATACGTAACAAAAACCATATTGATTCACCTTTTTAAATCATTCAAATTAATATGGTAACAAATTCTAATTTTACAAAAAATAATTGTGATTTAAACCATGAAGTAATAATAAATATTAGGTACAACAAATCAAAAAATAATAATAAATAATAGTCACAAATAAGTATTGTAAAGTCAATTGGAATTATACAAAATCACTAGAATCCAAAATTTCCATTAAATCAATTTATAAATATAAGACCTCATAATTAACAAAGAAAAAGAAAATTGATTTTTTTATTATAACCCGGAGTTCTTATCTAACTAATATGGAAAAACAAAAAAATCAGCCAATAATTTACCTTTTTTTAAGTCATTCAAAGTAATACAATAACAAATTCTGATTTTACAAACAAAAATGTATACAACTTAAAACATAAAACAACAATAAATAATAGACACAAATAAATTATTTTGCAAGGAATTGAGATTAGGTATGTAAGACCAGAGAAATTCCAATTTCTGGAAAAATGGCAAAAATCATAATTTCGGCTACAAAATTGTAATTTCGGTTAAAAATCCGGAATTTATTCTCTGGATCTCGGATGACGAAACGGATTTCGTCGTAGGAATCTTCTTGCGAAATCTAGCTAACACGTCAGACTCTTAAATTAGAGACGATCGAATTATCCCAGTACAGGCGTTGCGGTTAGGGCCAAGTAAACGATTTTTCGATGAAGCGAAAGTCATAACACGTACTCATGTGCCATAAGTGGCATGAGTAGAGAAATGATGAATGGATAGCCGAGATATAGTCTTAGAATGTGAAAGCCCCAGGAAAATAATGGACAAAATTGTCATTTTTGAGTTTGATTAAGTTAGAAAAAGACAAATTAGCCAATAGTGGCCTTCTTCCTTCAAAACCAAAGACCAAAAACGTGAAATCAAAAAGGGGGATGCAGTGGCTATGGCTGGTGCGTTTCTAGTGAAACGATCTTCCCTTCTCTCTAAAATATCGGGCGATCGGCCGTCGGAAATTCGGAGACGAAGGAAAGCGCTCTGGAGAGGCCTACGCGTGGGCTTCGGTTTTAGGGAGTTTCATCAAACTCCGAGAGGTAAGGGTTTCTCCCTACTTGGGTTTTATTCTTTAATTAAGTACTTTGTTAATGTTTGAATTGAATGAGGCTGTGAGGGGCCGTTTGATCGGTCCCAAATCTTGGGACCGAATTGTTATAATTTTTGAAACTTCAAATGGACAGCTCGTGCAGTTCACGGATTTGTGATGGGTATGTTGGAAATTATGTAATAAATGGTGCTTTGGTATGTATAGGGCCGGTAATGGCCGTGAAATTCGGGTTTACAAAGTGAACCGACGATTGGTGATTTTCTGGGAATAGTAACCGAGGGTTTCACTATTCCCGAGAATATAAATTTTGTGAATTAATGTGTTTGGTTGAGTAATTCAAGTAGAATTGCTCGTGTTTGATCATTATGAAATAATAATTGTTAGCTCATATGAGCTAATTTTGATGAATCTTGAGTACATAACATGATTGTGTGATTTAATTTTTATGTGAATATATGCATGTGTTATTGACTATAATGGAATTGGCATCATGCATTCCATATGCACTGGGACACCCTAGGACGGTAGGAGTTAGTGCATGAGATGAGTTTAGAGAAAATGGTTTCGGAGGGTTGTCTAAAAATGATAATTATCGGAGGGTAGTCCATACCAAAAAATATCAATCGTCGGAGGCGACAGATGTGACCATATCATATGTATATATATACACACACATCGAAGGGTTGTCCACAAATAAACATAATAATTCTCATACGAGGCTTAAGTGAGTGTGAGGGAGTTGGTGAGGACTCGGGGTATGAGATGGTCAGTTAGACGTTCAAGTAGGATCATGCATTTGCTTAAATGTGTGTTTACTTTGGAGCATTACATATGCACTTAGGTGGAGAGTAGCCCACTTAGGGTGATTCACTGCGAGCATTAGCATTTAGAGCAAACTCGGTAGAATTTTCCTACTTTGAGTTATTTTAGCCTAAATCAGCATGTAGTAACGAAATTTTTTTTTAGAGACGTGAAAGGTCGTAAACTTCGATCCCGTAATTTTGGATTGAGTTTAAGAATTTTTGGGGAATTTTTTGGGGCTGTGTTCGGACAGTTCGGGATGAATTTCGAGACTGTTTTCGGACAGTTCGGATTGAAATTTCAGGATTGTAGTTGGACATGTCGGACATAATTTTCGAAATATTTTTAGATTGTTTTTAGACTCATGGAAAGTCTCTTACGAGTCAAAAGTGCCTTTCAAAGCAGATAGTTTTATGGGGCATTTAATGTGTAGGGACATTTTTGGTCAATTTCATCATCTGTGTCGATCTTTGTCGAATGGGACTAGCACGTAAAGTTTTGTTTAGAATCGAAGTTAGATTCGATATAGTCACTTTAGCCCTTTGTATGTTTTTGGTTAAAACGTTGAATTGAGGGCATTTTCGTACTTTGTATGGATTGTGTAGGCTATTAAAGCATCCAACGAAAATCTAGCGTGCTTGACGAAATTGAAGAAATTGATGAGAAAAAGGTGAGTACTCAAAGCATTTTGAAAGCGAAAGTGTTTAAATTACAAGTTTGTAAAAATTACTTTGAAATAACAATGTAATGAGTGAAGCATTTTTACCTCCGCTTGTTATACTCGGTAAATTTTGATTTTAAATTACTTAAGATACAGTTTGGCACGGTTTAGCAAAACCCCACTAGATATGCAGCTCAGTTCCGGTCGGATGTATCTCGGTTATTACATGCAAGGTTATAGGATATTATGACTAACTATATTGCACAGTCGACGATTGGGGTTAGATCAGCATGTATTTATATGGTAATTAAGCCCTGCGCACATTTGGGAGTATATATAGATGATTGCGTGTGACTTGGTACATGGCGATGAGGGTGTTGTAAGTTCCATCATCGAGCATTTTGGTTCTGGTTCCATCATCGAGCATTTTGATTCGATTCCATTATGTTTACTTAAGTCCAGCGTGTTCCGCAGGACCATGATAGGCGGGTAGTGCGGGTTCACTCACGATGCGGGTCCAGTTCAGGTGGCATCACGTCTGGAATTATTTCATAAATGGGCCACGGTGGTTGGTACTTGATTTCTGATATAGCACTTCCGGATATTAACCACCAGCGAAGCAGGTTTTCGACAGCGAAATAGTTTTCAAAACAATTTTGAAATGAACCTGATGGTTGGTGCTTGATTTCGATTATAGCAACTTCGGATATTAACCACCGAAGCGGTTTTGAAATAGTTTTAACGCAGATTTTTCATAGCAAAAACTCAGTTTTCTCATAAACAGTTTTACAACCATTTCTATACAAATTTTCATATTGGGGTATACAACCAACATCTTGCTAGAACTTATAGTACTCACGAGCCTGGCCCAGCTCACGGTTTTACATTTTTAAATAATTTTTTGGTGCAGTCTTTGAAGTCGAAAGACCTTTCCGGGATACCAGTCCTAGGCGTATTTGTGATTATATATAAGATAGGTGTAAAGTAAATGGTAGAAATTCTTTAAATATGACATTTTGTATATGTAAATATCTTTTTGTTAAGCTGCATGCATGGTTTGAGAAAAGCGAGGTTGCGATGAAATTATGTTGGATTGATCATCTTATATTTTAGTGAAACGAGAGGTCCTTTATAGTTTGTAGTTGGATATTTACGGAAAACATTGGGAGTGTATTTTTTTATATACGTAATTTTTTTATTTCGGGCTTGACCCTTGTGCGTCGTTATGCTCACAGGATTTTCGTTAAATCTAAAGGTGTGATTTTATTGAAAAGTGAAAATTTTATAACTCACGTTTCCAAGAGCGGTTCAGCCCGATTTTAAACCTTCGCATGTAACTTGTCGGTCGGCGAAAGCTTGGGGAGGTGCGCGTGGGTTGCGGCATATTTCTTGTCGCCCAGGAAGGGTGCGTGAGTTAGTATCGAAACGATTTTAAGCGTCTTTTGCACATTTTGGCGTGTTTTCCCTGGTATTTCCTATAGAATTGTTTTTATAATGAATTTTCCTATTAACGACCTATTGTTTTCAATCCTTTGCATCCATCAAATATTGTAAAGTGTCACCGAATCTTTTAACCTTGAAATTCACAGCATTATGTCTGGATGAGGTCTTAGAGGTCGATCTAGGACTTCTACACCGGAGGCACCACTAGAGAGAAATGTCGTGCACACCCCCAGATCGGAAGATGCCTTAATGAATGTTGTGAGAGACCGCTCGAGGGCGCGGACCCGGGTGGCGGTACCTTGGCGATGGATCGGAGTTATATAGATTGTTGCGGTACCCGTCGGGCACGGGAGCTCGAGGGAAGAAGCGAGGGGCATGATAAAGTGTGCTCTACAAAATTGAGGGCTAAAACTTATGATGGTATCGGCTAGAGCGGCGTACTTATGGCTGGAACAAGGTTAGTGAAATTTATGCGGTGATGGGGTGTTAGGATGAGCAGTCGTCTTTTCGGGGTTCTTGATGGCGACGGGACGGGGCGTGGGGAGGCCGGTAAAGGGGGGACACCACATAGAGTCAGGACCGATTCGAACCGGCATTTGCAGGCTGATTTTACGCGTAGTTATCGGGATGCAAAAATAGAAGAATTCTTCGAGTTAAACGACAATCACGGCGGTGATAGAATCTGACGAGAGGTTTTGGGCTTTCGTGAAATTGGTGCCTATGATACGAGGAAAATGAGGAACATAAGTGTAAGCGATTCATATGTGAAGCGAACGTCGGAATTAAAGTTCATCTGGCTTGGGCATCTCGAAATAACTTTGGAGGAGAATTTGGTTGAAATTTTTGCCTTTAAAGGTAGAAAGGGCGGTTTGGAGTTCTAACTCGGCGACCGGAGCGATGCAGAAGAGTGGTCCCGGTAGCGGTCGGCCCGGGCGCGGTCGATCTAGTAAAGGAAGAAATGGACGGTAGGGCTCGGGACGAGCGACATCTGGCGGGGATCGTCGTCATGCAGAGCCTTAAGTGGTAGATCTTGAGATCATCTTTTCCATTGTATACATGTTAGGAGGCATCTCGGAGAGTGCGGGATGAACATGAGGATGTTTCATTGCGGGCAAGAAGGTCACTTTGTCGGGTATCGAGCTAGTAGTTGTAGAGACCTGCGAGAGTGGAATGCGATGCTTGTCCCACCCAGGGCGCGGCCCGGTCCCAGATTAGATTTGGTAGGGGTTGTTCGAAGTGGTGGCGTGTAGCACTTGGTGAGGTGGTGGGGGTGTGGGAGCGATGATACCCCGATTAGCCCAGAATTCAGTGGTGCTGTACTTAGGCTCGGGTATTCTGATCCTGCGGGAGCGGATACATCACGAGCGTGATTCTTGGTATGATTTAGTTGCGATCATGATGCATATCATTGGTAGACCAGAGCCACTCATTCGTTTATTTGGTACCATTCGAGAGGCACCAGATAGAGTCCCGGCTATAGATGGTCGTATGGTGGTTTCCGTACCCAATGGGGATACTATGATATCCGAAAGGATAGTTCTAGGTAGCAGATTGGTGATCCAGAATAAGGATTTTCCAACGGACTTGATAGTGCTAGGTATCCATGATTTCGATATAATCTTGGGTATGGGCGGACATCGAGGCGTAGACCACCTTAGATTGCTATAAGAAAGAAGTAAGATTAGTTGGCCAGAAGGAATGGAGCGTGATATTAGAGATGGAAAGATCGCCTAGTCTCATTAATCCATGACGCCTGAAAATGCTTTGGAAAGGTTGCCGGGGTTATTTGCATTTGTGAATCAGGAGACGAAGTGTGAGGTGGAAGACATCCCCATAGTCAAGAGGATTTACTCGAGATGTCTTTCGGATGATATTTCGGGTTTACTTAGGATAGAGCAATTGAGTTACCGTTATTGAGCGATTCGAGGACGAGCGAGATATCCATTCTCCATACGAATGGTGCGGCGAGTTGAAAGAATTGAAGGTACAATTGGAGGAATTGCTAGCGAGCTTCATCAGACCTAATACCTCAGAGTAGAGAGTTCCGAGTTCTCTTCGTGAAGAAAGATGGAAGCTTACGGTTGTGTATAGATAATAGACTATAGACGATTGAATGGAGCAATATTGTAACACTGAAAATATACCTAGTTTAGAATATGTTGGGATATAAAATAAGTTAAAAATTGTATTCGTTCGAAAAAGCCAACATTTTATGAAAATGGCAAAACGTGACACACACATTAAGCTTTGGAAAATTTTGAAAATTTACTTAGAGGATACGTTGGGATCAGATCTGAGATGGTCGCGTTGGAAGTTGAACGTGATTTTTCGGTGAAAATGACGTCGAGTGGACCCAGCAGGATTTTAGAAAAATCCAAAAATGTCAAATATTTGAATCTGGCCCAAGATTATTGAAACTTGAGCAGCGTCTATAGTGTTTCCGGAGCTCAAATGGACCAAGAGAGACCGAGGCATGTGGGCCCACATATATATGTATATATATATATATAAAGGAGAGGCGATTTTTTTCAGTTTGGGCGGCGTTTTTATGTTTATTTTATTTAATTTTCTTCTCTTCTCTCTTCGATATGTGGAGTTTTGAGTCGGGTCGTTGGGCGAAACGAGTTCATATACTCGGCAGGCTCTGCGTGTAGTACCAACAAGGGATTTCGCCGAGAATTCAAGTAAGAAGTTCGTAAAATCCTAATTTTTGGTATTTTTTCAGATCTACAGCGTTCGGACGGTCAGAATTGGTCGGCCCAAGAGACAAAGTTGATCCACGCATCGCGAGCTACGTGTGGGTATCAAAATTTTGGAGTTTCCTCAAACTCCACGAGGTAAGGAATTTCCCTACTTGAAATAAAAAGTCATGTAATGGCATAAGTTGTTTTCGGGGCCGTAATAGGCCGTGTGATTTAATCCCAAAATTTTGGGGACCAGATATTCGTTTTGGTAGCTTTTCGATGATCACGAATTGTATTGAATGATATAAATTTGATAAAGAAGAATAAGAATATATGTGATGGGTGTGTCTTATGGAGGGTGGCAGAAGAAAGATTGAGGATGGATAGTAGAAATACACATGGGAATTATGAAGTATACGATTAGACAAAACATGCTAGAAATGCACAAATGATAGGAAAATAGTTACATGTATGGAAAGTATAGAATGAGTATGATTTTGGTATTGATTGTAGGATGGTTTTATGCCGTGTTTTTGGCATGTTTGGTACCATGTTCGTGGCATGTTTTGGGAGGATAATGTGGCCGGTGCACAAGGGCTGTCCTGGGATGGTTTAGATTCGAAAACTAGCGTGTCGAGCTGCCAGGGAGCCCTCTGGCACCTTGGGGTGATAGGCCACGCTGTAGCGTGTGGGTGCGTTCTCGGGCCTGTTGTAAGCATTGGGATTCCACGCTATGTGTGGCCTGTCATCAACCCTCCCGACTTGACGACTACCATAACTTCTTAGCAGGAACTCCGTTTTGGGTGTTCTTGGACTCTATGGAAAGCCCTTTGAGTCTAGAATCCATCCATATACAGATTGATACAATATTGAGCTTATAATAAGTCAGAAAATGACAAAATACAGTGGCTGCTGTACTCTTCATAGTTAACGCAAGTTGATGATTTTCTTCCGGCTTCTTGATGTGTATAACTCATAGTTAGGACTCCGTTTTGGGTGTTCTTGGACTCTATGGAAGCTCGTTAGATGCAGAATCTAACCATATGCTATTTAATGACATTAAGAATTATCCACATCTGAAATTTGATTGTTGTACCAAAGTGTACTAATTTCTCGGTTAAAGTCAGTTGGAATCGTGATGAAGAGATAGATATGACCAAGAAATTGAAATATATGTATATTTGATATGTAAAGGAGTATAGAAGAGAAGAATAAAATGATAAGCTCAGAGAACACGTATAATTGTATAACCGCCTAAGACCAGTTAGTGAATGACATGGCACCTCGGTTACCATGGGCGGTACGTATGGTACTTGATTACTCGATTAGTGCGGCGGCACTCTCTGGCCGTGCTGGCACATTAGTACTGGTACTCTGATTAGTGCCGGTCCTCTGTTGGTGCTACAGCATCATGCACGATTAGTCTTCTGGCACTCTGTTCGATAACCGGTACTCTGTTGGTGTCTGATTCCACCGATCGCGTATTATACCTTCGGGTACCTTATTGTCTTCGGCCATCTTTGCTCATTCCGTCATTGCAGTGCAGGCAATCCAGCTGCGGTCATGATAAGACTGCGAAGAAATGAATATGGTAAAGATGCAGATATGCTGCGAATACGCATACGTATCTGTTACGTAGTACCTGCGGGTGCTTTTGTACAGAAATGGAAACATACGTAGTACCTCTACGGGTGCTTAGTATCAGTAATACAAGTATAAGATCAGAAATACGAAGAATGAAGTTAGAATGCATGTATAGATCAGAAGAGACAAGTAGTAATAATAAAATGTCTGAAGTATAGATTCGAAATTACAAAGAGAATAAACTCAAAGTAATACAAGTATAATATAGTAGACAAAGGATTATATCTATAGTACAAGTATAAGATACGTAGTACAAGTATAAGTTCTGTAGTACCTAAGGGTATCCTTACTATAACTCTTTACGAAGTCTAGATGAAGTATTAGTCGCGAGAGGTTTTACATAGATGTCATTTTTGAATGCGAGATACGTATGCGTCTGATACAAGTCTGGTATGTGTCTTTTAGGAGTGAACAAGTAGCAGTATACGGTTGCTTCCGTATAAGAATAAGTTCATGATACCGTGTAAGTTCGTAATCTGAATATAATCTCTTTTATGGTACCCTCTTGGTACCTCCCGAACAAGTGTAAACCGTGGTAAATATAAGCCCTATGTTATAGTCTCATTGTAGTACTAAGGGTACCTGCGTATCGCATAAGTTAACATGAAACTCTAGGGATGGGGTAGATATAAGTACCGATACGTAATATAAGTATCTATGTATAAGCTTATAAGCTCTGTAACTCCCTACGGGAGATAAGTATAAATATGTGTCTACGAGAATGAGCTATGAGAGTATGTGTCTACGGGAGATAAGTATAAGTATGCGACCTCACGAGAGTCGGAATAAGAATAAAGTGCCGCAAGTGTAAGATTACGAGTAAGTATCGAGTTCGATCTGGTATCACGATAAATGAGTTTGTTACAAGGATAATTTTTTATGTAAATGTGTTATATGAATGCATGAAGATTATGATATCTGTTACTGTTAGATGTTTATTATGATTCAGTATAAGTGCATGTGTTTCTGTATAAGTCATATGTTTCCTACTAAGCGTAAAGCTTGGCGCGAGTTTTAATCGGAGTGTAGAGTGCGGGAGAGAGCGTCACAGCTTATCCGCTCTGTTTGGGCAACCTGCCCAATGAGGTTCATGTGATAGATTCTGCGCTCACGAATATATGGTGAAATGTAAGTTGTTTTATATATGTATAAGTAAATGGGATTTCGATATGTAATGCCCATAGATTTTGATGAACCTTCATTTCGTGGCGTTTTGTCTGTATATTTTGTATATGATGTTTGATTAAAAAAAAAAAACAGGTAAAGTCAGTGTCAGTCTTGAGCCCCGAGCTGGATTGGGATCTTGATCGGGTCGCGGACTTGGAATCGGGTGTGACAATCACGCAACCGATGTCTGCTTCTCGTATAGATGAGCTATTTGACGGTGCATGGATCTCGGTATGTTCTAAGATTGACCTAGGTCGGTACCATCGATTGAAGTCAGGAATGATGTTTCTAGACTACCTTCGGGACGGGAATGGTCACTCTGAGTTCCTAGTGATGCCATTCGGATTGACTAATGCCCCAGTGCGTTCATAGTTTGATGATGTTAGATAAGTTTGTGATCGTATTCGTGATGGCGTTCTGAATATTATAGAGTCGGAACATCACGAGCATCTCGAAACGATGTGCGATTCTTAGAGTGTCTGATTCTCACGTAAGTTTAGTAAGTGCGGTTTGGTTGAATGAGAAGTAGCTTTCTTGGGGTCATGTCATTTTGGCGGAAGGTATTAGTGTGGATCTCGGAAGATGGTAATAGTGGCGCGCCACGAATGTCTCTGAGTTCGCAGTTTCCTTGGATTGCGGGTTATTACAGAATTTGTTGTGATTTTGAAGATAAATGACCCCATTGACCCGATCTATTGAAAAGGATCGAAATTGGTGGTCGGATACTTGACATAGTTTTGAGGGGGCGAGCGGAGATTGTGAAAGCTCGGTGTTAGCACTCTTTAGTCGGAAAGGACGGTTATGTGTGGTGTATGGTGATGCCTCCGGACAGGTTAGGGTGTGTTTTGATAGGATGGTAGGTATGGCTTATGCTTCGTCGAGTTAAAGAAGCCGCAGGCAGAACTTCACCCAGGCCCATGATTTAGAACTAGCGTGATGGTTTCAAAGATCTGGAGACGTATCTGTCACGGTGTTCCTGTCGGATATTCATCGATCATTTAGAGCATGGTATATCTTCCCCTCGGAAGAGCTTCAGCAAGGCGACTCTAGGTGGTTGGAATTTATTAAGGATTATGATTGCACGATGAGTACCATGCGGGAAGGCTGATGTAGTGGTTGATGCCTTAAGCCGAAACCGAGAGGAGCTCCTATGTATCTGCGAGACGATATATCTCCCATTGTTGATAGAGTTGAGATCTTTGGGAGTTCGGTTGGGTAGGCGTCTGAGGACCTTTGTTGGCATCATTTATGTTAGTCCTCTTCTCGTGGATCGGATCGGAAGGTCGGAAGAAAATTTACGAGATGATTAAGTTGAGAGGGCGAGATTGAGGTGATAGGAAACCGAGTTCCAAATCAAAGACAATGGCGTATTAGTTAGAGAGTCGAATGTGTGCTGAAATAGGTGAACTAAAGGAAATCATGGAAGGCTCACTCTTGACATATGCCATGCACCTTTAGTATTAGCACGAGATGTATCATACTCGAGGAGCATTGTGGTGGAAGAGGCATGAAAAGGAAGTACGAGATTTCGTATCCGGATGCCTAACCTGTCAGCGGTAAAGGCGAGCACCCGGCCGCGAAAGATAAGATCCAGTTATCAAAGAGGCAGGACTCAGGAATAGCGGGGGCGGAAAAGTTATGCGGACAAGCACGTATAGGGATCTACAATTTAAGGTGGGCGATAGGGTCTTCCTCAAAGTTTCTCCGCCAAGGAAAGAATTGTCCTAGATTTGGAAGACATAGCTGAGGCCCAGATACGCGAGCCATATGAGATTATTGCCAGAGTGGGACCAGTAGCATATAGATTAGACCTTCCTCCAGAGTTATCTAAGGTTCATAATGTGTTTCATGTGTCCATGCTCTGCAAGTACATTCCAAATCCCTCCCATGTACTCATAGATCAACTAGTAGAACTAAAGGATAATTTGACCTATAAGGAGCAGCCAATGCAGATAATAGATCGCAGAGAGCAGATTTTGCGGAATAAGGTCATTCCTTTAGTCAAAGTTTTATGGGAGAATCATGGGATTAAGGAGGCTACGTGGGGTGAATGCTGAATGCAGCGATCCAATATCCCTCGATTGTTTTGAAATTAAAGTATCCTCTTTACTTATTAGTTTTGTTCATTTCGAGAGACCCGAAATGTTCTAAGGAGAGGGAGGATTTGTAACGTAGATCTGAGAGGGTGTACGATATCTGTAATCATTATGTGCACGAGAGCTTCATAATTATTTTAGTATATAATAGAATTTTTTGAAAGTTGTTTTAAGGGTGAAGTATAAAGTTTTCAAGAATTTGGCACTTTTGCAGTGGGGAAAGTGGAGGAGTGAAATTCAATTATGGAATTTTAAAGGATAATAATAATAATAAATTATCATAATGGTTCGAGAAGCACAGAAAATTCTCACAGATGGATGGCCAGTAAGCTGCGCCGTTAAATTCGTCACCAGCAATCGTGACCTGAAAAATTTAGTCGAATTACAAGAGCAGTCGTAATATTTCACGATTTTAAGGTGATAAGTGTAAGACAGAAAATCCAATTTTTTTTTCAAAAAGGGCAATCGTAATTCTGTAAAAAATAAAAATTTATTCTCTAGATCTCGGATAGATGAGCGGATTTCACGGATTTAGGTCGTCTCGTGAAATCTAGCTAACACGTCGAATGCGAGGCGATCGGGTCACATTTTAGACTGCGAAATTGGTGTCGTAAGCGACTAACGATGTGACAAGAGTCACCTATAACATGTACTTATGTGACACATGTTGCATGAGTAGAGAGGGGATGGAAATGGGCCAATAGAGATAGTGCCAAATAATAAATCGGTGAAGGCATTTGGTGAATAAGATTAAATGATAATAAGACGAAATAGTGCATAGTGTTGTCTTCCCCAATTTTAAAGAGACCACGTGGGAGAGGGGAAGGGGATGCAGTAGGTTCAGATTTTTGAAACCTAGTGAGAGAGGTGCTTGACTTCTCTAAGATTACGGGCGATCCGATCGTCGAGGTCGTCGGGACAAGAAGTGGCTCACGTAGTGAGGCTGCAGCGTGGGCTCCGTTTTAGGAGTTCAGTGAAACTCCGTGAGGTGGGGTTTCATCCTGCTTGAGTACACTTTGTTTAAGTGTTTGTGGATGTTTCGGTTGGTTGAGGCCTTGAACGGCTGTTTGATCGGTTCCCGAATCTTCAGGAGCAGAGGTGTGGTAGACACCCATTTTGAGCCGGTCAGTGTCACGGACTGTTTTGGGTTGCTAGTGTTGGAATTTATGCTATAAATTGTATTGTGATGTGTATGAGGCCGAAAATGGCCATGGAATTCGGATTCACAAAGTGGAACCGATGTTGGTTAGTGGTCGGTGGTGATGGCAGGGTTTCTTGTTAAATCAAAGAAATAGTGTTCGCGAAATATTTTTGTGAGAAATTGTGTTTGGTTGAGTAATTCAAATCGAATTACTCGTGTTTGTTAAATTAGCCCATGTGAGCTAAATTTTGGTGTAATGTATTGAAAATTCACATAACATGCTTTGTGTGATTTAATTTATGTAAATAATATGATAATATATTTGCGTGTTGTATATATTGTGTGAAAATGGCGTAATGCATTTTCGTATGCATAGGAAGTAACCTAGAAGTTAGATGTGTGCATGACATGAAGAATTGAAGAAAAGCGAAAATGTTTTTGAAGAAGATTTCCGCAGGGATAAATTTCTTGAGAATGGGTTTGGGAAGCCAGTCAGCCGGATCATTTCGGATGAGGACCGCGACTATTTGGAAGGTTTCTAATCACATTTGCCTCGGAGGGTAGTCCATATTTTTATTGACGCGCGCGTGTATTTTCGAAACCATGGTTTGTTTGAAAGCGATATTTTCTCATACATGGCTTGAAGTAGTGTGAAGTCGGTGAGGACTCGAAATGGGTTGGTCATGAACGTTCCAAGTAGGATCACGCATTTGTTTGAATGTGTGTTTACTTTGGAGCATTGTATATGCACTTAGGCGGAGAGTAACCCACTTAGGGTGATTCCACTACTGGGCGATAGCTCACCCTGTCGAGGGATATTATTTTTAGGTACAGGGAGCGTTCAAGGAGACCAGAGATCTTCCCTGGGGAACCGATTTTGAAGAAAGTCGGGTTGTGTGGTTTTAGTTGGATAAATGTATTAGAATGTTTTAAACTTTTAATATATGTTGTAACAAAATAAATTATTAACTCTTGAAACTATGGAATATAGTTAGTGAATTTTGATGAGCATTGGTATATGGGCCCAAGTGGCTATTTGTACTCATATTGAATTGTTTGGGACAGATTTGTATATGGGTAGAGCTCCGTTACAAGAGGAGACTGCCTTGATTTGCGTGAGGGGAGATGTGGTCACGGAGCATCCTGATGTTCCCCGGGTTGACGGGTGGTCAACGAACCCACAGGTTTTGGGGCATCACAATGAAGTCACCGGTGACTTCGGGGGACGAAATTTTACAAAAATCTCGGAGTCGAGTAAGCTTGATCTAAGTTCATTCTGATAAAGTGGGCGAAAAGAAATAAATTTTTCGAGACGTAGGGCCTGAATGACGATATAAGCATTTATTTAAATCATAATAATAATAATTAAAGAAAAGATATAAAAAAAATTAAATGGCGAGGGCGTCAGACGGACAAAGAGTCGTGAAAATTGAGAGAGATTTTTTTAATTTCTTTCTTCTCTTCGTTTATTTTTCAGATTTACGTAAAATCGGATAGTAGATTTTCGATCGGAGGCTAGGAAGGCAAAAAAGTTGGTCTACCTGCCTTAGCGAGTTACGCATTAGGTACCAAAAGTTGCTTGTTTAGGCAAACTCCAAAAGGTAGGGAATTTTCCTACTTGAGTTATTTTTAGCCTAAATGCTATGTAATGGCTTGAAATTTTTTTTTAGAGGCCGTGAAAGGTCGTAAACTTCAGTCCCATAATTTTTAGATTGAGTTTAGGAATTTTTAGGAATTTTTGGGACTATGTTCGGACAGTTCGGGCTGAATTTTGAGACTGTTTTCGGACAGTTTGGATTGAAATTTAGGATTGTAGTCGGAAAGGTCGGACAGAATTTTCAGAAATGTTTTCGGGTGTTTTTAGATTCTATGAAATCCTTAAGTGAAAGTTTCTTTAAGCAGAGATGAAATTTTATGGGACATTTTGTGTGTGTAGGGATATTTTGGTCAATTTCACATCATATTATCGATGTTCTTATCGAATGAGACTAGCACGTAAAGTTTTGTTAGAATCAAAGTTCATTCGATATAGTCGCTTTGAAAGCCCTTTGTATGTTTTTGGTTAAAACGTTGAATTGAGGGCATTTTCGTACTTTGTATGGATTGTGTAGGCTATTGGAGCATCCAATGAAAATCTAGCGTGCTTGACAAGAATTGAAAGAAATTAGTCGAGAAAAGGTAGTACTCAAAAGCGTTTCGAAAATGAAAGTGTTTAAATTACAAGTTGTAAAGTGCTTTGAAAATACAATGTAATGAGTAAAGCATTTTTTTTCCCTCCCACTTGTTATACTCGATGAAAATTTTGATTTCGATGTAAGCAGTTTGGCCTGGTTTAGCAAAACCCCTAGATGACACAGCTCAGTTTCCGTCAGATGTATCTCGGATTGTGCATGGCAAGGTTATAGGATATTATGACTAACTATATTGCCTAGTCGATAAAACTGGGGGTTAGATCTAGCATATATTTATATAGTGAGTCGCCCTCGCACATTGAGTATAGATAGTTAAGCGCGACTTAGTACATGGCGATGAGGTGTTGGTTCCGAGGTTCCATTATGTTTATAGAGATCCCACCGTGTTCATCGGACCATATTAGACGGGTAGTGTTCCGAGGTCCACTACCGTTGCCAAGTTCCCAGGTTCCGTGGCATCACGTCTAGGGTATTTCAAAAATGGGCCACGATTAGTTTGTGCTTGATTTCTGATATAGCACTTTAGGATATTAACCACCGTTGAAAGCGGTTTTATTGGTAAATAGTTTTGAGCAGTTTTCATAAATAGGCCCGCGATGGTTGATACTTGATTTTCCAGTATGGCACTTTCAAAATATTAACCACCATTGAAGCGATTTTATTGAAATAGTTTTGGCACAATTTTTGAAATAGTTTTCATAGCAAAAACTTCGGTTTTCTCATAAGCAGTTTTACAACCATTTCTATCTGATTTTTCATATTGGGAGGTACATCTGATAGACATCAGCATTTGAAACATTATGAAACCTTAAGAGCGAAGAAAAACGTGAAAAGGGAAAAGATATAGAAGCTTAGTTTTTGAGGTTTTTAGAGTGAGAGTGAGTGACTTCTCTCTAGGTTTTACGAGCGGTGTCCGTGTTAGTTTCTTCGAGCAAGAAGGAAAGAGGTTCACCTTGACTAGAGCAGTAGCGTGAGCAGTTTTGAGGAGTTTCTACAAACGCCGTGAGGTAGGGGTTTTATCCTACTTGGTTTTACACTTTGTTTAAGTGTTTTGTGATGATCGAGTATAATTGAGGCCGTGAGGGGCCGTTTGATCGGTCCCAGCTTGGGGCCGGGGTAGAAAATTTTGGGCCAGGTTTATGCAGTGACCGGTGTGTGGGCCCCGTGTAGGGGGCTGTTTTGGGTGTTGGTTTCATAATTTATGAAATAAATTGCGTGTTGGTGTGTATGAGGCCAAAAATGGCCATGGAATTCGGGTTCACCCAGTGGAACCGATGTTGGATATTGGCAGTGAACAGTAACTTGAGGGTTTCACTGTTCATGTGAATAGTGTTCACAAAATATTTTTGTGAAATAATGTGTTTGGTTGAGTAATTCAAATCAAATTGCTCGTATTTGTTAATTAGCCCATGTGAGCTAATTTTTTGGTCGCGAATTATGGTGAATGTGCATAACATGCTTTATGTGCTTTTGCTATGTTATTATATTTACATGTTTTATATAATAGCATGTGATGTATATATTGTGTTGAAATGGCATCATAATGCATTTCATATGCACTGGGTAACCTAGAAGTTAGGTGTGAGTGCATGACACGAGTTTTCTGAAAAACGAACATGGTTGCGAAAGGAAATTTCACAGGATTAATTTTTGGAGAATGGGGTTGGGAGACGGTCTAACAGATCATTTCGGATGAGGACCATGACTGTTTCGGGAAGTCTCCAACACATTCGCCTCGGAGAGTAGTCCCATATTTTTCTGAAACGCCCGTGTATATTTTCGAAAACCATGAGTTTTGTTTTGAAAGATGTTTTCTCATACATGGCTAGGTAAGTGTGAGAAATTAGGTGAGGACTCAGGAACTTGTAAAGACAGGCATTTAGACATTCAAGTAGGATCACGAATTTGCTTGAATGTGTGTTTACATAGGATCATTGCATATGCACTTAGGTGGAGAGTAACTCATTTTGGGTGATTCCACTACTGGGCACTAGCTCACCTTGTCGAGGGAATTATATTATTTTAGTGCACGGGGAGGCGAGGAGCGGGTTGTGGCTTTGGTTTATGATGTATTACATGTATTAGAATTCTAGAATTTTAATATATGTTGTATAAAATGTCATTATTAACTCTTGAAACTATGGTATATAGTTGATGTATATTGATGAGTATTGTTGTATGGGCTGAGTAGTAGTTTGGCCTCATGATATTGATGTTTTGGGACCGGGTTTTGTTCTAGCAGGGAGGCTCCTCATTACAAAGGGACTACGGAGTTTTTCGTGAATAGTGTCGGTTTACGTGTTGAGAGTATTCGCGAGTTGGCTGGTGCGATCAACGGACCCGGTTTTAGGCGTCACGATGCGGTATCGGGAGCTTAGTGGCGAATTACCTTGGGAGCTCGGTGGGTGTAGATAGCTTAGGTATACAAATACCTAGGGCTTGAGGGGCTTGGGCTTAGGCTATAGTCGTGTAAGAACATCACCACTCGGTGTGGCTCGATAATTAGGATCCTACGTATGAGATCACTACAGGAGGCAGAGACAAAACTAGAACACTGCATGTTTGTTTTGTGTGTGATCATGTGATTTGATGAATTGTTGTGTGAATGGTGTGCATAACATGGATTGTTATGTGTTATGATTGTTTGTGTGCTTAGTAATTAGCACTTGGTGTGTGCAAAAACTTTTAGGAGTTTTATAGTGTGTATTGGAACAAGAAAATGAATGAAATAATTTGACAAATTTATTTGATTTATTGAGAATAATTAAATTTTAATAAATTTTTAAAGGTTGAACTCATAAAATTATTGAGTTGTATAGATGCAATCTTTAAAATTTCTTTGCATGTAGAGTAGCGGAAAGGCCTCTTGATGGAAATGAGAAAAAAAGTGAAAATTATTTTACAGGTTTTACAATTTGTAAGCTGAAGAAAATCAAATAAAACAAATTTTTATAAATTTATTTGAGTGTTCTGGAAAATGAAAAAAAATATATGTATATATACAATTTTTGGGTATTTTCCAGTAGCTGGAAATTGAAAAAAAATAATAAAATAATAATAATAAAAAACGAAAAAAAATTTGTGCGGTAGTTTGAAATTTCTTTGCTTGATTGTATCGCAAGAGGGGTTTTGTATTGCAATGAGGTGTATTGCAAGTTGGCGAAAACTTAAATGGGTACAGTTTTGTGTTTGCAATACAGCAATTGTATTGTGACAGAGTACAGTAGAGTGTTTGAGGAAATTGTATTGCAATAAGGAGGTTGGTTGTTGAGACGTTATATTCGCGATACGGTTGTATTGCAGCTTGGGTGTGTAGTGGGTGAGTTTGTGTGCGAGAGAGGTAAATTTGTTGAGATTTGTCTCACTGTGCAATAGAGTGTGTTGTGACGAGGTTGAGGTTTGTCGGCGGGACGTTGTATTACGTCTGGTGCGTGAGACGCGATCTGAGTTACGACACGGCGTTAAATGCCGTGGCATCGTAGCCTTGAGATCCCAGGTGCAAGCCGCGTGGGTGCGACCTTTTGACTGAGGAGATAGCCCGCGGTGAGAAGCGGGCATATAGCAGCACGGCGAGCATGTCTGGCCCGACCTAGCGAGCGCGGCGACTGGCGGTGAACCTGCGGCGGCTGGCCCGGGCACCTGGTGAGCTCATTGTATTATGGCATATAGAGAGAGGTGAGGCTACCTGATGAAACTGGGCGTATTGTTGCATATAGAAGGCGGCGAGCTGCGATGGCTCGGCTATATTGTGGCATATAGAAGGGCCCGAGCAGAGCCTGCAGTAGGCCGTATGTTGTGGCATATAAGGCTGAAGGCAGCATAATAGCTGGTAGGCTGGCGAGCACACGGGCACAGGCGCGGTGCATGCGGTGGGGCGCGTAACTTTGGAGTTCGGGGTGTGCACACAGTGCACCAGCCCGATTTTGGACTCAATGCATTTACAGTCCTTTGTTTTGGACCTTTGTTCTATGAACCTTTGTTTATCACAAAAAAATTTATTTTTTTAATTAAATAAAATCAAATCAAATCAAATCAAAATAAAATGGGACAAAATTTTGGAAAAATGAAATTTTCAAAAATAAAATTTTTGTTGATAAAAAATGATTGATATATCGAATAAATTGTCTTGCATTGCCTATAAGTGCAAGGAGATAGTATATAAACTGTATTGTGTGTATGAATAGTGTCTGAAGTTTGTGTTTATGCCTTAGAACCTTTGCATTGAAACTAAGCGCCATTTGAGCGGAGCAGATGGCTGGTCGAGCGGCGTAGAGGCGTCCACGAGTGCGGTTAAACACCACGATATTTGTTCGTGAGGCCTTTGTTGGTACATGGAAATTGTGCGGCGGCGGCTATATGCAATTTGCTGTAGCGGAGTAGTCAAGAGTCACAGTAACCTCGAGGTTTAACGCCTTGTCGTCCTCGGAGCATTCCACGGGGAGGAGGTCGATGGTGGCAGACCATTGATTCATGCAAATCGAGAAGGTGTTGGAGGCTATGGAGATTACCTCGACCTTGCAGGATCCAGCTATTTGCGTTCCAAGCCCAGAGGGTGAGGCCCCAGTATGGTGGAAATGGGCGAAGACCCTCTCGGGGCTCGGCGATGACATGGGCGAGTTTTAGGAGGCTGTTCATGGGTAAAATTATCTTTCTCGGATCTTGCGAGGCATGCGAAGGCTCGGGGAGTTCCTAGAATTTGGGAAGCAAGGGCGACAACTGATGGATTACGTGGCTAGATTCACGAAGTTGCTTGGATTTTCTTTGATGATCACATTATTGCCAGGCATGGCAGGGATTAGGAAGATTCGAGGTGGGCTTAAGTTGTCCATTCGGGCGGGATGTAGGACCGTCTTGGATATGAGACTTCATGGTTGGGGCGGCCTGACCGAGAGAGAGATCGAGGATGCACGGGCACTCGGGATGCGTCTTCGACATGAGTCGGCGCTTCTTCTGGTTCGAAGAGGTGAAGACTACGCTTCGCGAGGATTTGGAATGGGCCGGAGATTGGGCATCTGATTGTGGCGAGGATATGTTGCCTGCAAACGGCACGGGCATGTGGCCAGATTGTCCCCGGAGAGATAGGGATCGGGATTTTGGGGCAGTGCGGTCGATTAAATTTGTGTAACGAGGAGAGTATGCGGTTCATTCCTCCAGCACTAATACGGGTTGAAGGGAACCGGTTTTATTCGAGTGCTATCTGAGGAGCAGCCGGCGGCCGCGGGTGTTGGAGGGTCGGAAGTGTGGTCGAGGTCACGGGACTGCGGGTAGGGACTTCCAAGTCGACGGGGCGGACGATATGTTATTATTTACATCGACAACTTGGACATATGAGGCAAGTTGTCTGAGAGGCAAAGGTCTCATGGTACTACAAAGTGAGGTATCTGATGGCCGGATATGTAAGTGCGTTTACTCTTGCATGTTGTTAGTAGCGTTTAAATTGGACCATCATATTCATTCATTGTTGCATCTTGTGTGGTAATTTGGGCTTAGAGGTTCGGTATTTAAGCCAGTATAGATGTTCTTCCACTAGGATGTAGGGTGAGGATTGACTGAATAGGTCGGGATTAGTTGAGATCTCAGATTACGCATGGTGGACTCCGGGAATGGGGTGTCACAGTATTGCATCATTGCGTTCATGTGCACGGTGACATCGCGTCGAGTCGGGTGTGAGTGCACAGTATGGTCATTCACCACTCTTGGTGAGTGTGGGTTGAGTTTGTCTTTGGGACTACGTCCAATGAAGACTCATAGTTTGAATCAGGAAATGAAGAGTAATTAAAGTGTGTTGAGCAATGTGAAGGGCCGTTAATCCTAAGGTGAGAAGCTTGAAGTTAGAATTGAAGAAGACACAACGGTAGTATACGAAAGGCCACAGTGTGGGTGTAAAAGACAGGAGATATCGAATTTACTGTGTGGGTGTAAGAGACCGAGGAGGTATCACAGAATTTACGTAGGTGTAGAGACGGGGTATCTGAATTTACGTGTGGGTGTAAGGGCCAGGGAGAGATCCCGGAATTTTTGTGTGGGGAGTAAAGGGCAGGAGCTATCGAATTTTTTTGTGTGGGTGTAAGAGACGTGGAGTTATCGAAATTTACGTGTGGGTGTAAGGGCAGGTGGAGTTATCGAAATTTACGTGTGGGTGTAAGAGACAGTGGAGATATCCGAAATTTACGTATTGAATGTAAGAGGCTCGTAGTGTGGTGAAAAGCTATGTGCCAGAGATGAAAACACACGGTCCATGTTATCTGAAGACACAGAGTTGGTGGCGGGAGTGAGAAGTGACTCGAGATGAAAACACACGGGCGTAGTTTATCCGCGTAGACTTAGAGTTGGGTGATAGAATTAAGGTGACTCGAGATTTGGATACCCCATTGGAAATTGAATTGGGTGTTGGTGAGCCAGCAAGGGCTCGGTATATGGATGCCATTCATGACATGGACTAGGATGACGGTCCATTGAATTGTTAGTGATTGTGACCTTGGGAGGTCGGTTACACGCAAACGGGGTTTGTATAGGGTTATGTTGTGTGGATTATATAGGTGTTAGAGGACATGTTACGGGCATGCGTCTCCTGGATCATAAGGGTAATTTGGGAAGAGCATTTGCCCTTAGTGGATTAGCCTACAATAAGCGGATACGGGCGAGTATACGGATGTGCCGTATGAGCGTCATATGGGAGGCCGTGTAGATCCAGATTATGTTGGACCGGTGAAGAGGAAAGGCTTCATCTACGGGTCACGATTTGATTAGAGACACCTCAGAGAAGGTGAGCTTGATACTACGGCGTCTTCTCACGGCTCGAGCGGCAAAGGCTATCTGAGATCTGTGACGTCGACTCTTAGAGTTGAGGTTGGAATCCGTCTTCTTGGTGATACCTAAGAGGAGTGGTCGAGGTTTGACGAGGAAGTTATCGAGATTCATTATGCCTTCGAGATGCACGAGAGATGGAGTCTTTATAAGCGTCTTAGGTTGGCTTCACTTGCATGTGGTGTGGCGAGTGCCTTTCAGTCCGGTAGATGTAGTGGAATGAGAGAGATTGAGGTTGACAACGATGGGACCTTCGGGGAGGTTGATTATTGCGTGTAATGAATAGCGGGAGCGGGTTTGCGGCGCAAATCGTGAGCTAGTGAGGGTCTTTATGGCGGCATCGTGGAGTGAAGTGAAGTGGGAGCGCGAGGGACACGATGCGGGCCACCTATCCGCCTTCTTGTTTAGGGATGAGTATGTAGTTTAGTCGTTTAATATTTAAATGTGAGTTTACATGCATGGTGTAGTGCGTTATGTGCGTAGTGGTTGTGATTGTCCATAATTTGGGACGAATTCCTTTTTAAGAATGTAGGGCAGAAGATTCGATTTACGGAAAAAGGCTAAGTCATATTCAAACAAAGGCAGAAATTTTTGGATCTTTCGGATGTGGCGCATTTCTTGGATTTGGAATCGTCTCGCGAAATCTGAATGTCGTCGAATTTCATCGAATAAGTCGTAATTTGCGCTTTCGAGACAGAGTATCGGTATGATAAATGATATTTTATGTGACAAAAGTCACATATAGCATATCATGTGACCTGGTGCATGGTAGAGGAAATGGGAACGGGCCCGGCGAAATAGTGCCAAATGCCGAAAATCAGATTTGAAGGCGTGGGTGAAATAGTTAAATGATAATAGAATAAATGAACAATTGTCATCTCTGCCTTAAGAGCGAAGAACGTGAAAGGGGAAAATCGAAGCTTTAATTTTGAGGTTTTTAGAGTGAGAGTGAGTGATTTCTCTCAGTTTTGCAGGCGATCCGGCCAGTCGGTTTCTTAGTAAGAAGGAAAGAGTTTTCTGGCGGCGAAACGGCGCGTGACAGGTTTTGAGTTCGACAAACTCCATGGTAAGTTTTATCTCTTGGTTTTTTGATGAGCTTAAAGTCATCTATTTTTAGTCCATTTTTACCATTCGATTTCATCTAAGTAGACTAATTAATATCTGAAATATGAAGAAACTCACCAAACTTTTATTGCGCGGGAAGAAAGAAAATGAAGAAATACGGCAATAAATTGGAGGAAGGTCGTCAGATGGCGGAGAAGCGGCTGAAAAGAGTGGCTGATTCATTGATGCGGTTTGGTTTACACGGTCAGATTAAGTGACACCAAGAGAATTGAAGGAATTTGATGCGGTGTGACGATGAAGTACGGATCGGTAGTGAAGGGTAATCGGGAGCTAAGAGAGCAGCGTCGCGGCGGCGGCATTAAGTCGCGACAACGGTTGATGTCGTGACGCAGGATAAGAAGTCGCTGTGAAACACCTTTAGGCTATGAGAGGTTTGGGCGGTGACTGGAACTAAGATTGATGTCGCGGCGTGAAGTTGATGTCGACATGATGATGTTACGACAAATTTGAGAATCCGCGACATCGAACCATCAAGAAGGCATAAGCCATAAAGCGATGTAGCGACATGAGATCTCGAAGTCGCGACACGGACTTTGCTTTCGGTTGGTGAAGTTTCATGAAGTAAGGTCGATAGCGGCTCGAAGTCGCGCGACATGCGAAAGCGAGTTGGCACGCAAATGACTTAAGGTGATGTCGCGTGACATGGGATGGTCAGCGACATCGAAAGAACGTTCCGATCGAAGCCTCGGAGAACTAAGGCGTGACATGAGGCCAGTCGCGACATCGAGCGACCAGATCAATGATGCGAGCCTTAAAGAGATGTCGCGCGACAAAGATATTGATGTCGGCGACAACATGGCAACTAGTTGAAGCCTCACGGTTTCTTTAAGATGATGTCGCGTGGTCGATCATCAGCGACATCCGGCGTTATCGATTGAAACGCGCGGTTGACTTGGTACGGTCAAGGCGAAGATATCGGCGTCGCGACTGTCGAGGAAGAACAATTGAAACACGCGAGGCGTGAAAGATGTTGCGACAAGATGGTGATGTCAGCGACACAAGAAAGACTAAATCGAGGCTACATAGAGTAAGGCGAGTCTCGCGGCGCGTGGGATCGAGAGTCGCGACATCGATGATGTCCGCGACAAGCTGAAGTCGCGACTAGAAGAGCGACTGACTGAATGCAAAATCCTAGCGGTACATTGGGATTAGGGCCCGGGTTGGAAAACCACATATCTGTGGCTATCAGCTTCGTAAGAAGGCTTGGCGGCCACGAGGCGAAGTGCGGATAGTGAAAGCTCATTTCTTTCTTTATTTTTTTTTTTCTTTTCTTTTTACTTAATTTTTCATTTCCGATCGTTTAGAGCGAATTATGCTCTCATTATTTTATTTTTTTCGTTGTATTTCTGAATGCGGATGTATGATTAGTAGCCGAATCTGAATTCATTTATGTTCAAATTACTACGAAATGTTTGAAGATTCGGAACAAATTTACGGAAGTCAGGTTGTTTGATTTCAATTAGTCATTCTTATGATCGAAGGAATCATGTATCGTGGTCAGTAATTGAGAATCCGGCTTCATTAAGTGACGATTATAAGTCAATTATCTTTCATGTTACGTTTCGGCTTGTTAATTTTAGGTTAATAAATTTGCTTAAAAAGTTTTGAGTTTTATTTTTCTTTTCAAGATACGAATAACATCAGTTTCTTATGCCCTTTAAGATTTGCGTCATTGCTACGATTTCAAGGTCCTACAGTGACACGGGAAGACATTCTGAGGTAATGTACATTTCTTTGAAGGTATGTTAACTTTGCTATTAGGGATCTTTGAGCTTTGTAAGTTCACTTGGGTAGTCTCTTCTCTCACTTGAAATCAAAGCAGTTTGAATGAGTTATCTATTTAAACAAGCAAAAGTTACCTCGATTCGGATAGTGAGGCTAATCCGGAGTGTTGTGAGATCTATTCGAAGGTTGATCTATTCTAATTTAGGGAAGCGATGCGGAAGTTGTATATCCTTGGCATTGATAACTTAGGAGCTAAGGTTTCTGATCCATAAAATGGGTATGAAGTATTGCGAAAATACCAGTTAAGGGAATTACTTTTTAAAAGTAGTTATCTAATTCCACGTATTCGAGAGAATCGGGTCATAAATAGATATTGAGTGTGGAGTGTGGAGAGATCAGTTTGCATTACAACGCCTTGGTGATTTTAAAATTTGAGATAATCGAAATCTTATCGATTTGCTCAGGAATTGATAGTTCACTGTCTTGTTTCCTGTTAATGTGTCTTCGAGATAACTGTTGAGTGTCGGTTCTTTAACTTTAGAAATTCATTATTCTTTGATACATTTCTTCCGGTTTATTTGGTAGTTCAATTATTTTCCTTTTGCTCGTTTAATTTTCCGGCCTGTATGCTTGGATCCTACTATCATTTTTGTGGTCCGATAGTATGGAAGTGAGTAGTCGAGGTAGTTGATTAAAATTCTTGAGATCTGCGTAAGGATCGATATCTGGACATAAATCCATTTTGTGTCGGCACATTGCATGCGGAGTATCATGCTAAGAAACCAAACTTTGAAAATGATTTACTCTAAGAAGATTAGTGGTTTATATAGTATAATGCTCAACAAGTTTTATGGCGTTATAGAAGTGATTAGACAATAGTCCTTTGGTGATAGTCGCAATCTTGCATGCATAACTAATGCATAAATGTGCAACATGTTTGGTCTCGACAAGTTTTATGGCGTATTCTTTTGTGATCGAGAAGAATTTAAGTAAATCAATGTTGATGAAAGAAGGAAATACTAATTTGGACATTTTTAAAGAAAAAGAACAAAAATAGTGTTCCTGACGGTGACTCTTGCCATGACCCTTAACAACCCATATTGAAAATGTTTGTTGATTAGAAATTTAGTCTGTTGATGCGAGTGTACTTTGATTTCGGAAGACAGCTCGTACGACCATGACGGATAAAGGGTTAGACGGTGTGACCCAGAATGTGCAGCCCAGACCTCGAGAGGCATGACACTATGGAGAATGTATGGAATTCATTCATCTGATAAATATTTAGCAATAGAGACCAACGACGTCAATGCTAATAATTTTGAACTCGGGAACCGGCATTGATAACCATAGTCACGGCATCGGTTACGGTCATCCCGAAGATCAACGAGCACAGGAAGATTCCTCGGGATGGCTATCTTTTGTTAAGTTGAATGGTGTGGAAGCGAAGTTATTCGAGCTGTGATTATTCCCATTCTCTTCGAGATATAAGAACGCGACATGGTTTAACTCCTACCGTATAAATCTGTTAACACATGGAAGGAGCTAATGAGAGCTTATTTCGACAAATTCTTTACTCCATCCCTTTCATACGGACAAAGGGAAATAACTAATTCCCGAACATGGGAGAGTGAGAACAGAGTATCACAGATAGGAAAGATCTTCTTAGGAATACAACATTAGCTCATTTGAAATTTCGGGGAAGGAAGTAAGCGGTGAAGAGAGCAAAAGGAATGTGATGGACAAATTGTCGGCTATAGAGCTGGCTTTGGATGCAATGATGCATTGGTTGAATGAAGGAAGTCGACTAAAGCTAAAAGCGACGAGTTGTGGAAAGAATGAAGAATGCACGAGAAAGAAGGATCTGCAAATCACATTCGGGCCAGTGATGCTTGTAATTTGGAATAAAAGTAAGTCTCTCTCATTCTTTCTCTATCTTTTATTCTTGATTGAGTTGAAATAATTGTTAGGATTTTATATTTAGTAACATGGATTGCAGTTTGAAATTTATTTTCATGAAATGCTTAAGCTATTGAATCACGAGAAATAATAGAAATTGTCAATTTCTGCATGATAAAATAAATTGAGTTGTGGTTGATTTGAGTGACATTGAACAAGCTTTGTGATATTGATATAAGTTGGATTGTTTATTGTCTTGAGACATAACACGGGTTCGAAGGATTGACCAAAGGATGTGAGAGAATGAAGAATAATAAGTGGAAAGAAAGCCAAATTGGTGAAATTTAGTCATAGCAGAAATAAAAGAACATTCTCATGCCTTTGAAACCCGATGCATGCTTTAATAATTAATGTCTGGAACTGTCGCGATAGATAATGAGTAACTTCAGAGGTAATGTCAAAACATTAACCTCGGTGTCTAATTTCATAAGATTATGGCTGAAATTACCCCAGCGATGTAAGAATAAATAGCAATAAATACGAAGCGAAATCCATATTTTGATCCTAATCGATGCATGGAATATCCTCGGTTCAAGGAGCATAATCGAGAATAAATTTAAGGCATTCGAAACGTTCAAAATTCTCCAAGAAAAGCGAAATCTTGGTTGAAAATACAAGCAGGACATAAATGGAGTGAATCTCATTTAATCTTCCCATAGAAATTGAAGGAAATCTGTAATTGACCTTGTTCTTTCAGACACCTCATAAAGGGATGGAAGAGCGAGGAATTAGAAGCTCTTGAAAGAATGAAGGGAGGGAAAATGAGAGTGAAAGAGCGTCAGGGGTGCAAACAACTTTGTTTTATGGAATGAGTGGAGTCGGAGAAAACAAATCAATTCCACTAAGTATTTCACTTATTGTTTCACTTATTTAATGGATGGGAAGGGAATATGGATTGGTTAGAATCCATCGACCAAGAAACTCAAGAAAAGGTAGAGGCATTGATTTGTTGGGCGACCTTGTTATTGGCCCGTCGCTCATTGGAGCTCCAAGTGCGGGAACGAAATTTTGAAGCGGGGATGCAACGTGCGGAGAAAGAGATAGGATTTTAGAAGCGAAATAGGGTTTCTTGAAATTAATCAAATGTTTGTAAATGAGCAGTTGGTGCAATATCGAAATCTTTTGATATTTGAATAAAATTAGTTGATTTACAAATTGATTTGATCATGATGTGAATTGTGTTTTACGTACTAGTTTATTTTACATTTAGAATCAAAATAACATTT
The DNA here is from genome assembly GCA_016808115.1 of Tetrastigma voinierianum. Taxonomy (NCBI): domain Eukaryota; kingdom Viridiplantae; phylum Streptophyta; class Magnoliopsida; order Vitales; family Vitaceae; genus Tetrastigma; species Tetrastigma voinierianum. The sequence goes on from JAEQBH010008507.1 coordinate 72,848, forward strand.
GTACATTTCGAATTTATGAAAAGAATGGAGAGCATGGTCACGAAATTAAGGCCAGAAGCCATGTCTTTGTTTTGTTCAAGTTAGGTTTGGGTTGAAAAATCGAGAAGTGGTTAACATACATTATAACAAAGTACTTGGGTAAACTAATGTAATTGGAACGGTGAATAAACACAAGTCTTGAAGGAAATAATGCACCTCGATCATGACACCTTTGAAACTTTGGCGAAGTAGGAAAGGTACTACGGGAATTCAGAATTTGTAATCATGATCCTAGAACTTTGAATATTGATTGAGGCGAAATCCTAGTTGAAAACAGAGAAAAAATGATACGAGGCCATTATTGAGCAGTTTGAGCTTTCGACCACCACTATGTGTATTGTGCATACACCTTAGTCCCAATTTGAGCCAAGATATTCCATGTCTTGAAATAATAAGCGATAAGCGAGCCATCGCTAATAAGCTCAAACTTCCCGGTAAGAACCTGTGACCCGAGAACTCAAAAGGAAGAGATGAAGTTTGGGGAGTTTGATTAGGAAAAGGCAAAGAGATGTCTGAGAAGATTGAAGGAAGAGAGATCGAAAACGGGGAAAATACAAAGGAAAGAAAGCTAAAAGAATAGTTTTGTCTTGTGGCTAACTCTCTTGAACAATTAAGTTCTTAGGGGTGTTTCAACACCTAGTACTAATACCATACGTATGGGAGCTACTAACCCAGTTAGCTAGAGTGTTGAAAGCTAAAAGACAAAAACATATATATTCTAAGGGCGATTAGAAGGAAAAATTCCCCTAATCGAATTGCAAAAGAAAATTGGGAGCATACGGCTTTGAAAAGAAGAAATTCAGGTAGAATCTGAGCATAAAGTTTGAAGGAGTTTTTTTAGGGAAGAAATAGAAATGGGGAGAAAGAAAAGAGTTTGGGTAATCTCCTTCAAAATTCCATTCATCCTACCCTTTTTACCCAAGCCTAACATTGACGAAAGTTTGATTGATTTTGAAGGTTGGAATCACCATTAGTGGAGATCTGATATGAAAAACAAACACTGGGACTTGAATAAGCAGTTTAAGAAAAACTCCCGGAGAAGATTTACTAAAACTAAGAAGAAGTTGAGAAAGGATGGTGACTTGCACACACAGTAGACTTGATAAATAAGCTGTGTAAATACATTAATTTGTCGAAGTACCTGTCAATATCTTAGTACTTTATTCTTTCATCTAAGCCCCGAGCTTGAATTACTTGTTGATATTTTTTTAGTTCTAGATTAGAAGGTGTAGGCGATAAAGGATGAAAAACAAAGCAGAAAAATGTCCTTCTTGTTTTGAGGACAAACAGTGCTTTCTTTTTCTTTGCTTGAGAATGACAAAACTTTAAGTTGGGGAGTTTGATGAGCTTAAAAGTCATACATTTTTAGTCCATTTTTACGTTAGATTTTTATCTGAAAATGAATAATTAATATGCAGAAATATGAAGAAACTCACCAAGCTTTTTTATTGCGGGAAGAGAGAGAAGAAAGTAGAAAATACGGTAACAGTGGAGAAGGTGCGGTCGAATGGCGAGGAGAGAATGAAAGAATTGGCTGATTCATTGATGCGGTTGTGGGTTCTGCAGTCAAATTAAGTCGCGACACCAGAGAATTGAAGGAATTTGATGCAGTCGCGACATTAAGTACGGATCGTAATTTGAAGGGTAATCGGATTTAAAGAGCGGCGTCCTTAGCGACGTGCAGTGCGACGCGGTTGATAATCGTGAGCGGGATGAGACGCTTCTGGCCGACACCGCGCTGCGCTGAGAGGTTTGGTGATGTTTGCCAGGAACTTAAGTTGATCTTCGCTGACGTGAGATTGATGTCGCGACATCATTGATGTCGACGAGAAATTTGAGAATCCGCGACATCAGGGCTCATCGAAGGCGTAAGCCATAAATTGATGTCGCGACGCATGGTCGAAGTCGCGACACGGACACTGCTTTCGATTGGTGAAGTTTCATGAAGTAAGGTCCACGATGTATTTCGGGAATCCGCGACATCACGAGGCAAGTTGGCGCGGAAATGGCAGGCGATGTCTGCCGACATGGGATCGAAATTAGCGACATCGGGAAGCAACCGATCCGAAGCCTCGAGAACCGGCGATGTCGCGACGTGAGATCAGTCGCGACATCGAGGCGGATCAATGATCTGAAACCGCCAAAAGATCATCGCGAATAAGATGTTGACCGTGTGCTGACCAAACGTAACTTCGTTGCGGCTTCGGTTCTTTCGATGATCGTGGCGACGAGAGATCGATATCGCGACATCGAAGACATCGGTTGAAGGCTGCGGATGACTTGGTAGGTCGCGACAAGATGCTCGACGTCGACATGGAGAACAATTGAAACACGCGAGGCGTGAGAAGATGTTGCGACAAGATGGTGATGTCGCGACACAAGAAAAGAACTAAATCAGGCGCTGTAAGGTAATTGAAATTAGCGGCGATGGGATCAGTGCGCGACATCGATGATGTCCGCGACAAGAGCGTCGCGACTAGAAGAGTGACGCAGGCTTTGAATCTGAAAAAATCCTGGCGGGCTACATTGGGATTGGGGCCGAACGGAAGCCTATAAATGCGCAGCTATCCCAGCTCATGGCGGCAGTGGCCGGGGCGAGTACGGATAGCTGAAGCGCTCATTTTCTTTCTTTATTTTTTTTTTTTTCTTTTCTTTTTTCTTGTTCATTTAAGTCGTTTTAGAAGCCGGATTAATATCTCGTATTTTATTTTTCGTTGTATTTCTACGAATACGGATGTTATCGTTTGAAATTTGTGAATCTGATTCATTTATGTTCAAATTACTATACGAAATGTTTGAAGTTCGAATAATTTGCGGAATCCGGTTGTTTAGGTTCAGTGCAGTCATTCTTATGATCGGAATCTTGTATCGTGTAATTCAGTAATTGAGAATCCGGCTTCCATTAGAGTGGGCGTTATAGTCGAATTTATCTTTCTGTGTCGTTTCGGCCCGGCTTGTTAATTTCGGAGTTAATAAATTTACTTAAGTTTTGGGTTTTATTTTCTTTGGATCTGAATATAGGTTTCTTGCCACCTTTAAGATTTGTCATTGCTCTGATTTCAGGAGGTCCTACGGTGACACGGGGTACATTCACGAGTAATGTACATTTCTTTGAGTATATTAACTTGCTATTAGGGATCTTTTGAGCTTTGTAAGTTCACTTAGATAAATCCTCTTCTCACTTGAAATCAAACGAGTTAGGAATGATTATCTATTTAAACAAAGCAAAGAGTTCACCTCAATTCGGATAGTGAGGCTAAATCGTGTTAGGCGGGAATCTAATCAGGAAGGTGATCTATTCTAATTTCGAGGAGAAGCGTGCGGAAGTTGTATATCCTTGTAGATAACTTGGGTAAGGTTTACAGTCCATAAAATGGGTATGGTAATTAACGAAAGAAAAATGCCCAGTTAAGGAAGTCCTTTTTAAGTAGTTATCTAATTCCTGTATTCGAGAGAATCGGTCATAGAATAGATAATGAAATGTGGAGTGTGGAGAGATCATTTGCATTCTGTAGGACTGATTTTGAAATTTGAGATAATCAAGAAATCTTATCAGATTTATCTACAGGAATTGATAGTTCACTATAACTGTTTCTATTAATGTGTCTTCTGAGGATAACTATTCGGTATTCAGTTCTTTAACTAGAAATTCATTATTCTTTATTCTATTTCTTCCAGTTTGTTGGTTAGTTCAATTATTTTCCTTTTGCTCGTTTAATTTTCCAGCACCTTAATGCTGGATCCTACTATCATTTTTGTGGTCCAAATAGTATGGAAATTGAGTAGTCAGGGTAGTTGATTTAAAATTCTTGAGATCTCTGTGGGATCGATATCTGGACTTAAATCCATTTTATTACTTGCCGACCTGTGCACTTGCGGGAGATATCATCTTAAAAAACCAAACTTTGAAAATGATTTACTCTAAGAAGATTAGTGGTTTACTCTGTATAATGCTCGACAAGTTTTATGGCGCCGTTATTAGGAGATTGAACAATAGTCCTTTGGTGATAACGTCATAATCTTGCATGCATAACTAATGCATAAATGTGCAACATGTTTTGGTCTCGACAAGTTTTTATAGGCGCGGATTCTTGTCGAAAGAATTTAAGTAAATCAATATTCGGATGAAGAAAATGTAATTTGGACATTTTTAAAGAAAAGAACAAAAATAGTGTTGGCTTGGTAACTCTTGTAATATTGACCCATGCTTGACCCATATTGAAAATGTTTGTGATTAAATTTGATCTGATGATGCGAGTGTACTGCTTTGATTTCGGGAAGGCCGGCTCATCTGACCATGACGGATAAAGTTGAGCGGTGTAGCCAGCCGGGGAGTAATGCTGACAAAGACCTCGAGGAGCATGACATGGAGAATGTATGAATTCATTCATCCACAATAAATATTTAGCAATAGGACGGTTGACAATCAATGCTAATATTTTGAACTCGAACCTGACATTGATAACCATAGTCTAACGACATCGGGTTTTCTGGTCATCCTTTGAAGATCCAAGCGAGCACTGGGAAGATTCGGGATGGCTATCTTGTTAAGTTGAATGGTGTGGAGCAAGAAGTTATTAATTCTTGATTATTCCCATTTCTCTTCTGAGATATGAAAACGCGATGGTTTAACTCCTACCATATAAATACATTTAACACATGGAAGGAGCTAATGAGAGCTTATTTCAGCAAATTCTTTACTCCATCCCTTCCTTCTGGACAAAAAGGGGAAATAACTAATTCCAAACATGGGGAGAGTGAGAACAAGTATACGAGATAGGAAAGATCTTCTTTGAATACGACATTGGCTCATTTGAAATTTAGGGGAAGGAAATGGCGAGGGTGAAGAGAGAGAGAAGAAGAAAAAAGAAGAAGAATGGTTTTGTGATAGACAATTGTCAAATTTATATGAGGCCAAAGCTGGATGCAATGATGCATTGGTTGAATGAAAGGAAGTCAACTAAAAGCTAAAAGCGAAGCGAGTTGTGGAAAGAATGAAGAATGCCTGCGAAGAAGGATCTACAAATCACGTTCGGGCGAGGTATTATAACATGGCTTGGAATAAAATGGGAGTCTCTCTCATTCCTTTCTCTATCTTTTATTATGATTGAGTTGAAATAATTGTTAGGATTTTATATTTGAAGTAGCATGATTGCAAGTTTGCAGAAATTTATTTTTATCTTGCGCGAAATGCTTAACTATTGAATCTGAGAAATAATAGAAATTGTCGATTTCTGCATGATAAAAATAAATTGAGTTTGTGGTTGATTTGGTGACATTGAACAATGTGATATTGATATAAGTTGGATTGTTTATTGTCTTGAGACATAACACGGGTTAGGAAGGATTGACCAAGGATGTGAAGAATGAAGAATAATAAGTGGAAAAGAAAGCCAAATTGGTGAAATTTTAGTCATAACCGAAATAAAGAACATTCTCATCATAACCTAGAAACCCGATAACGTAACTCAATAATTAATGTCTAGACTTTATCGTGATAGATAATGAAGTAACCGGGAAGGTAATGTCAAACATTAACCTCGGTGTCTAATTTCTTTCGAAGATCGGCGAAATTCACCCCAGAAAGCGATGTAAGATAAATAGCAATAAATACAGAAACAGAAATCCATATTTTGATCTAATCGATCTGTGGAATATCCTCAGTTTCAAGGAGCATAATCAGAATAAATTTAAGGCATTCAAGAAAAACGTTCAAAATTCTCCAAGAAAAGCCGAAATCTGGATTGAAAATACAAAACGGGACATAAATCGATGAATCTCATTTAATCTTCCCATAGAAATTGAAGGAAATCATAATTATTGTATTCTTTCCAAGAGACACACCTCGCTATAAAGGGATGGAAGAACGAGGAATTAGAAACAAGCGAAAGAATGAAGGGAAGGGAAATGAGAGTGAAAGAGCGTCAGGGTGCAAACTAACTGACATGGAATGAGTGGAGTGGAAAACCGTCAGATTCCATGGTATTCCATAAGCGTTGTTTCACCAGTTGTGGATGGGAAGGGAATATGGATTAGTTGCAGAATCCATCGAGCAAGCTCCAAAGAAAAGGTAGAAGCGACCCCGATTTGTTGAGCGACCTTGTTAATGGCGAATCGCTCATTAGGGCTCGAGTGCGGGAACGAATTTTGACGGGGGATGCGACGTGGAGAGAGATAGGATTTTAGAGGCGGGAAATAGAGTTTTCTTGAAATTAGTAAAAAATGTTTGTAAATGAGCAGTTGGTGCAATATGTCGAATCTTTTTGATATTTGAATAAAAATTAATTGATTCTGAGTGGTTGATCATGATGTGTGAATTGTGTTTTACCATGCTAGTTTTATTTTACGTAGAATCAAAATAACATTTACGTTGTTCAATTTATGCGAAAAGAATGGAGAACATGAATAACGAAATTAGAACTAAAAATTATATCTTTGTTTTGTTCAAGTTCAGTTTGGGTTGAAAAATCGAGAAATTGGTTAACTCACGTGCATAACAAAGTACTTGGGTAAACTAATGTATTAGACGGTGAATAAACACAAGTCTTGAAGGAAATAATACACCTCGAGTCATGACACCTTTGAAACTTGGTAGAGTGGGAAAATTTTGCGGGAATTCCGTGAAATCCTGATCCTAGGAAAACATTTGAATATTGATTGGCCAATCCTAGTTGAAACAACGAGAGAAAAATGTCTGAGGCCATTATGACAGTTTAGGCTTTTCAGCCACCACTATGTGTATCTTGTTTGCACACCTTAGTCCAATTTGGTAGAATGTTCCATGTCTTGAAATAAGCGATGAAAGCCCTGACCATCCTTTATCATAAGCTTCCATTGAAACCTATGATGACCCAAGAACTTCGGAGAAAGAGATGAAGTTGGGGAAGTTTGATTAGGAAAGGCAAAGAGATGTCTGAGAGAAGGTGAAGGAAGAGATCGAAAGTGAGGAAAATACAAGGAAAGAAGCTAAAAGATAGTTTTGTCTTTGTGGCCTAACTCTGCAAGACAATTAAGTTCTTGAGGTGTTTCAACACCTAATGCCCTAATACTGCATACGGTATGGGAGCTACCTTGAGAAGTTAAGCTAAGAGTGTTAGAAAGCCTAAAAGGCAAAAACATAACATAATTCTAAAGGGACGATTAGAGAGGGAAAAAATTTGTGAATTACAAAAGAAAATTGGGAACATCTGACTTTAGAAAGAAGAAATTCAAGGTAGAATCCCAAACATAAAGTTTGAAGGAGGTTTTTTTGGGAAGAAATGAAATTAGAGGAGAAAAGAAAAGAGTTTTGGGTAATCTCAACCTAAAATTCCATTCATCCTACCCTTTTTACCCAAGCCTAACATGCAAGCCAAAAGACTGATTGATTTTGAAGGTTGGAATCACCTACACATTAGTGGAGATCAATATGAAAAACAAGCATATGGACAGAATAAGCAGTTTAGAAAAACTCTAAGAAGATTTTCTAAAACTAAGAAGAAGTTGAGAAGGATAGTGACACACCTGATAAGACTTGATAAAATAAGCTGTGTAAATACATTAGTTTATCAAGAAATTTTGTAATAAAAAGAAATATGCCATAACATTCTTTCATCTAAGCTGAGCTTGAATTAGGTGATGTTTTTGGATCTGAATTAGAAGGTAGACGGATAAAGGATGAAAAACAAACGAGAGAAAATGTCCTTCTTGTTTGAGGACAACAATTCTTTCTTTTTCTTTGCTTGAGGACAAGCAAACTTTAAGTTGGGGGAGTTTGATGAGCTTAAAGTCATCTATTTTAGTCCATTTTTAAATTAGATTTTTCATCTAGAAATGAATAATTAATATCTCTGAGAAATATGGAAGAAACTCATTGAACTTTTATTAAGCAGGAAGAGAGAAAGAAAGTGAAAATACGACCCAATAAGTGGAGGAAGGTGCGGTCGAGATGGCGGAGCGAGTAAAGGTGGGAAAGGAGCGGGTAGGGTGGGCTGATTCATTGATGCGGTTGGGGACTACGATCAAATTTGAGTCGCGACACACAGGTGAAGGAATTTGATGCGGTCGCGACGGTAAGTCTGGTCAGGTGAAGGGTAATCGGGAGCTAAAGAAGAGCGGCGTCGCCATGACGTGCGGTCGCGACAACGGGTTGATGTCGTGACTAGGATAAAAAGTCGCTCCTGGCGAAACACCTTTAGGCGAGAGGTTTGGGTGATGAAGGCTACTTGGAGCTAAGTTGATGTCGCGGCGTGAGGTGGTGTCGCAGGCATGGAGTGATGTATCACGCGACGAGAAATTTGAAGTCACGACATCAAGGATATCAAGAGAAGGCGTAAGCCATAAATTGATGTGGGCTGTGAGATCAGTGACACCCGGACTATTTCGGGTTGAAGGGTGAAGTTTCATGAAGTAAGGTCACGACAAACAGAAGTCTGCGACATACGACGAGTTGAAGCTGCAAATGACTTAAGGCGATGTCTCGACATTGGATCGGTCAGCGACCTCGAAGCAACGATCAGCCTCGGAAGACTAAGGCGATGTGGCGACATGGGATCGAAGTCGCGACATCCCGAACATTGAATCAATGATACGAGCCTTAAAGATGTCGCGACAAGATATTGATGTCAGCGACAACGCCAGGCAACTAGTTGAAGCCTACGGTTCTTTAAGATGATGTGCGACAAAGTCGATATCAGCGACATCAGAAGACATCGATTGAAGGCTGAGATGACGGTGAAGTCGCGACGAGATATCGACGCGTCGCGACATCGGGAAGAACAGTGAAACACGAGGCGTGAGAAGATGTTGCGCGACAAGATGGTGATGTCGCGACGCAGAAAAGACTAAATCAAGGCTACATAGAGTAAGTGTCGCGGCGATGGGATCGAGTCGCGACATCGTGATGTCGCGACGAGGCGAAGTCGCGACTAGAAGAGTGACTTGGGCCTAGATACAAAAAAAAATCCTAACTTCTTGAGGCTACATTAGGGATTAAGGGCCCAGTGGAAAACCACATAAATCTGCTTGACTATCCAACTCATGAGCGACTTGGCGGCCACGGACGAAGAGGAATGGATAGTGAAAGCTCATTTTCAACTCTTTATTTTTTTTCTTTATACTTTTTTCTTAATTTTTCATTTAGTCGTTTTAGAGCGGATATGCTCTCGTATTTTATTTTTTTAGTTGTATTTCTGAATGCGGATGTTATCATTTTGAAATTTGAAAGTGAATACGAATTCATTTTATGTTCAAATTACTACACAGAAATGTTTGAAGTTGGCAATTTACGGAATCCGTTGTTCGATTTGATTGCGGTCATTCTTATGATCGGAAGGGCGAATGTATCGTGTAATTACGTGGTGGGAATCCGACTTCCCATTAAGGAGGTGAGCGTTATAGTCGAGGAATTTATCTTTCGATGAAGTAGTTTCGTGACTTGTTAATTTCGGTTAATAAATTTATACAGTTTTTGGGTTTATTTTCTTTGGATGCGAATATCGGTTTCTTATACGTTAAGATTTGCGTCATTGCTCGATTTGAGGAGGTCCTCTGGTGACCTGGGGAAGACATTCTGAGTAATGTACATTTCTTTGAAGGTATATTAACACGCTATTAGGGATCTCTTGTGCTTTGTAAGTTCACTTAGATAAATCCTCTCTTCTCACTTGAAATCAAGAAACGAGTTGAATGAGTTATCTATTTAAACAAGCAAAGAGTTCACCTCGATTCGGATAGTGAGGCTAATCCAGGTGTTAGCTGAGATCCTAATCAAAGGAAAGGTTGATCTATTCTAATTTGAGGAGGAGCAATCTGGAGATTGTATATCCTTGCTTGACCAGATAACTTGGGAGCTAAGGTTTACCGAGTCATAAAATGGGTATGAAGTATTGAAAGAAAAATACCACAGTTAAGGAAGTCCCTTTTTAAAAGTAGTTATCTAATTCCACGTATTGAGAGGAATCGGGTCATAAATTAGATAATGAAGTAATGGAGTGTGGAGAATCATTTGCATTACAACGCCTTGGGCCAGTTTTTGAAATTTGAGATAATCGAAATCTTCAGTTTATCTACGAGGAATTGATAGTTCGCATAAAGCTGTTTCTATTAATGTGTGCCGAGGATAACTATTCGGTATTCAGTTCTTTAACTAAAAATTCATTATTCTTTATTCTATTTCCTCCAGTTTGTTGGTTAGTTCAATTATTTTCCTTTTGCTTGTTTAATTTTCCAGCACCTTAATGTTGGATCCTACTATCATTTTTGTGGTCCAAATAGTATGGAAATTGAGTAGTCAGGGTAGTTGATTTAAAATTCTTGAGATCTCTGTGGGATCGATATGCAGACTTAAATCCATTTTATTACTTAATAGGCACATTGCACTTGCGGAATGTCAGGACTAAAACCAAACTTTGAAAATGAAGTTTACTACAAGAGATTGGTGGTTTATATAGTATAATGCTCAACAAGTTTTATGTAGGCGCGGATTCTTGAGGTTAGGTGATAGTCCTTTGGTGATAACGTCATAATCTTGCATGCATAACTAATGCATAAATGTGCAACATGTTTTGGTCTCAACAGTTTTACACTTTGTTTCAGTGTTTTGTGATGATTGAGTATGATTGAGGCCGTGAGGGGCCGTTTGATCGGTCCCAAAACTTGGGACCGAATTGTGGGAATTTTTGGAGCCGGTTTGTACAGCCCGTGACAGTGTGTGGACTGTGTAGGGGCTGTTTTGGGTGTTGGTTTCATAATTTATGAAATAAATTGCGTGTTGGTGTGTATGAGGCCGGAAATGGCCATGGAATTCGAGTTCTGGTGGGCAGTGTTGGATATTAGCGGTGAAACCGGTAACCCGAGGTTTTACTGTTCACGTGAATAGTATTCACGAAATATTTTTGTGAAATTGTGTTTCATTAAGTAATTCAAAGCCGGTATATGCTTGTTAATTAGCCCGTGAGCTAATTTTTGGTGCGAATTATGGTGAATGTGCATAACATGCTTTATGTGCTTTTGTTATGTTATTATATATACATGTTTTATATAATAGCATGTGATGTATATATTGTGGTGAAATGGCATCATAATGCATTTCATATGCACTGGGTAACCTAGAAGTTAGGTGTGAGTGCATGACACGAGTTTTCTGAAAAACGAACATGGTTGCGAAAGGAAATTTCACAGGATGAATTCAGGAGGAATGGGGTGGAGACGGTCGACAGATCATTTCGGATGAGGACCGCATGGCTGTTTGGGAAGTTACCGGCCAGCGTTAAGCGCCGGAGAATAGTCGTATTTTCTGAAACCAGCGGTAGTATATTTTCGAAAACAACGAGTTTTGTTTTGAAAAGATGTTTAACGACTAGTGGGCGGGGATGGGTGGACTGGGGTGCTGGGCGGAGCATTGGGCATTCAGGCGGATCGTTTGATGAGTTGCCGGTTCATTGTGACTGGGTGGAAGTAACCATTGGAGTGATTCACTCTTGAGCCTTAGCTCACCCGGTCGAGTATATTATTTCCAGGTACGGGAGCGCACGGAGACGGCTCATCATAGGAGCCGCTTTAGAAGACGGGGTTGTAGCTTGCGATTTCTGGTGCAAATATATATATTAAGTCTAGAATTTTTAATATATATTGTATAAGAAGTAAATTATTAACTCTTGAAAGCCATAGTATATAGTTGATGTATATTGATAGTAGTGTTGTATGGGCCCCAGTGGCGTTTGTACTCATGATGTGGTATTTGGGATGATTATGTTCTTGGAAACTGCGTACAAAGGAGACTACGCCGATTTTTCGTGAATAGTGTCGGTTTACGACAGTTCACAAATAATCATGAGTTGACAGTGATTAGCAGTTACTCAGGGTTTTGGGCGTCACATAGTTATTTACTATAATATTATTTTAGTTATATAATGTTTGAAACATTTTTATACTATAATCTATATTTTTATACTATAGTTTTATTTTAGTTTTATAATTTGATAATATAATTTTTAGTTAATTAATTATATTATTTATTTAGATAATAGTTATTTTAGTTATATAATCTTTCAAACTTAGTTATTTACTATAATATTATTTTAGTTATATAATGTTTGAAACATTTTTATACTATAATCTATATTTTATATATAGTTTATTTTGATTTTATATTTAGAAATAATATATAATTTTTAGTTAATTGAAGTATATTATTTATTTGATCAATTATTTTAGTTATATAATCTTTCAACTTGTTATTTATAATCTTATTTTAGTTATAATGTTTAGGAAACATTTTTATACTATAATCTATATTTTTATACTATAGTTTATTTAGTTTTATAATTTGATAATATAATTTATCGTTAATTAATTATATTATTTATTTAGATAATAGTTATTTTAGTTATATAATCTTTTCAAACTTAGTTATTTACTATAATCTTATTTAGTTATATAATATTTGAAACTCTTTTTATACTATAATCTATATTTTATACTATAGTTTTATTTTAGTTTAAAGATTTAATAATATAATTTTAGTTAAAATTAATTATATTATTTATTTAGATAATAGTTATTTTTAGTTATATAATCTTTCAAACTTAGTTATTTACTATAACTCTTATTTTTAGTTATATAATGTTTGAAATATTTTTATACTATAATCTATATTTTTATACATAAATTTTATTTTAGTTTTATAATTTGATAATATAATTTACTCGTTAATTAATTATATTATTTATTTAGATAATAGTTATTTAGTTATATAATCTTTCAAACTTAGTTATTTACTATAATCTCTTCTTTTGTATATAATGTTGAAACATTTTTATACTATAATCTATATTTTTATACTATAGTTTTATTTTAGTTTATAATTTGATAATATAATTTATAGTTAATTAATTATATTGTTATTTTAGATAATAGTTATTTAGTTATATAATCTTTCAAACTTAGTTATTTACTATAATCTTATTTTAGTTATATAATGTTTGAAACATTTTTATACTATAATCTATATTTTATATTATAGTTTTATTTTAGTTTTATAATTTGATAATATAATTTTTAGTTAATTAATTATATTATTTATTTAGATAATAGTTATTTTAGTTATATAATCTTTCAAACTTAGTGATTTACTATAATATCATTTTAGTTATATAATGTTTGAAATATTTTTATGCTATAATCTATATTTGTAGACAGAAAAAATTTCAATTTCGGAAAAATAGTAAAAGTCATTTTGGTAAGAAATAAATTTTCTAAATCTCGGATTACGAAGCAGTTTCCATGGGTGGAATAGTCTTTAATCTAGCTACCACATCAATTTGTATTAGAATTCAAAGTCGAATTTCCGTTTTTCGAGAGCAGGGTGTCGGGTCTTGGTAAAAGCAGTTTGAGACATGATGTGAAAAAGTCACCCACTACATGTACTCTTGTGACACATGTTGAATTATGCTGGAGTGGAAGCTCTTACTGCAAAAACTGCGATTTTGTGAATAGTGATTGCGAGCATTCTGAGTGCGAGGTTGACGGTTGTGTGGACCGGAGTTTGGGCGTCACGAAACGATATCGGAAGCTTGGTGGCGGGTGCTTAGGGAGCTCGGGTTGGGTATCCATAAGTTTAGTCGATGTGACTTCACATAATGGTATCGAGCCTAGGTTTAAATACCTAGGAAGCATAGTATCGTGAAGGATTGGGTATGTGATTACCTAGATAATCACTTGGAGACGGGTTAAGGAATACTACATACCTTGTGTTTATCATGAATTGTATATGGCTGTTTGGCGATTGATGTTTGAATGGTGTGCATTAGTGGATGCTTCGAGATCGGGTTTTTGCGGCCCTTAGGGTCGTGAGGCTAGTGAGGGTGCTATGGTAGCATCGTGGAGTGGAGGAGTCAACATGGGAGCGTGAAGATACGATCTTGGAGCCTTTATCCTTTGTGTAGGGATGAAGGTCGTGGTTCGTTTAACACTTAGTATTGTTTACGCATGGTATGGTGCGAGTACGCATATGCACGTGAATGGTAGTGATTGTCTAAAATTTCGGGACGAAATTCCTTTTAAGGAAAGGAGAATATCAAGACAGAGAAAATTCCAATTTAGGAAAAATGGTAAAATGGTCATTTAGGTAAAAATCCAAATTTTTTCTAGATCTCTGATGACGAAATGGATTTCATGGATTGGAATGGAGTCTCGCGAAATCTAGCTACCACGTCGGGTGCGTCGAATTAAGGGAACAGGTTGGAGTTTCACGATTTTAGAGGCAGGGTGTTGGGTGTAGTAAAGCGGGTTTTGAGAGCATGTGATCGGTGACAAAAGTCACCCACTACATGTACTCTTGCTGACACATCATTAGTGTGTGTACACTTTGGAATTAGAGCTCACATACAAAAGGGGAGCTCTGCACAGATTTTTAAGTAGATGTCTCGAGTTGCAGAGCATTCACAGTATTCAGCAGGTGACAGGTTGTCAACGGACCCCACAGTGTAGTCACAATATTTTATACTATAGTTTTATTTTTAGTTTTATAATTTGATAATATAATTTTCGTTAATTAATTATATTATTTATTTAGTTAGAAAATTTGAGGTAAATATTACATTAGATGTGTGATATCTGTGATATTATTAAGCTAGATATCATGTTATAAACTTAAGTCTTACTTTATGTTAAAATTACATATATATATAATGTTATTTATAATGATATCATATACAAATATCTTTGTTGAATTTTATTTTCAATAAAATCACATGTATTTATAGAATGGCTAGTGGAAGTGGAGAAGTAGAGATCACGCATTGAGGTATTGCGCACCTTGGAGGGACATAAAATGGGAACAATTTGTAATTATTGTGGTTTAAGCATAATGAAGTGGAATTACTGGATTAAGTTCATCTGTCTGGATCCCCATTCAAATACTAAGAGAAGTGTCCCGAATAGGCACGAGAAGTAAAAACAATGAAGCAGCTTTTAGACGAAAGGTAAGGCAAGCGAAGCAAAAGATTGATATGGAAGAAATTAGAGTGAATTATGAGAGGGCATAATGGGAGGAAAACATCACTATCGTGATGATGAGGATGAGGAAGGAGGGTGATGAGGATGTGCATATATCAGTGACATACGCATAGATGAAGCGAGATAGATATCGAGAAGCAGTATGTGCATCAAAAGCTAGTGAATAGAGAGCAGAATCGGGTTGCGGGATTTATGAAGACAAAACATAGATGAAATCTTTATACCTAATTCATTTTTCACTTAAGTATGTATAAAAAAAATGTAAGTTGATTTTATTTTTTGCATAAATTGCAATGAAATGAGTCTTCACAACCGGGTGATCCATGAGACGTATACAAAGATCCTGAAAGTGTTCCGGCATACGGATCAATTGCACCATCATTATACAAGTATTCGACTGGAAAGCAAAAAGCCTAAATATGTTCAAAGGTGGTTGATCAAAGGAAACAATGGGACGATTAATTAGCAGTTCTTCGTATATGAAGTGTTCCACCTCCCATGACGGACTCTCACATTTAAGAACATGAATTTTCTTTGCACAACAAGCGAGGTTTGTCTGAATTATATAATATGTTTTATGATCTCCATATGAAATATGTTTTATTAATGACATTATTATCTCCATATGAAATATGTTTTAATAATAACCAGCTCTCGAATTATTATATATGTAGGGATAGGCATGAACCCACCATCTCAGTATGAAATCAACGAAGTACTTGAAATGGAGTATAAAGACATAGAAGCTTATGTCAACTTATAAAGAAATGGGAGACATATATGGATGTGAGAATTATATACGATGGATGGACGGGCCAACTAAGTGAGCATAATTAATTTCATGGTATATTCGAAGGAAGCCTGATTTTCCTCGAAATCTGTTGATCAGTGGATAGATCAAGACAACAAATACATATGGTTTGTTGAAGGGCGTTATCAAGGAAGTTGGAGAAGCAAATGTGGTTCAAATTGCCAACAAATAATGAATCCAGCATTGAAAGCGAGGGAAAGTTGATGAAGAAATACAATGCGTATTGGACTCCTTAATGCGGCTTACAACTGCATTGATTTAACGTTTGAAGACATTGGTAAAAGGAATAGTGTTGCTCAGTTGATCGGGAATGGTCAAAAGATAACCAACTTCATTTACAATCATGGTTGGTTGCTTGCAAAAATGCTACAGGTATGTGGTGGAGATATCGTGCATCCTGGAGTAACAAGATTTGTAACAAACTATATTGCCCTTGACAGTCTTCTAAAAAAGAGGGCTGATTTGAAGAAAGTTTTTATTAGTAATGAATGGTTATCTCACAAGCTTAGCCGGACTGTAGTTGGGTATGAGGTCGAAAGACTCATGTTTGATCATCAATATTGGGAGAAGGTGGAGAAGCTAGTGTCCATCTACGGCACTATACAAGTGCTTGCATTGTTGATTCGAGTCGTCCTGACCATGCCATTTTGTCTGAGTTGATTCGGTTGATGAATCAAATTTAGATCAACTCAAAGCTAAAGTGGGTGAAGCTTATCATCGCGTCGTTGGGATAGAACTCTTAAACATCCTCTTCATGCACGCGGAGTAACTAATTAATATCCTCTTGCCAGATATTCACATTTAATAATTTATGTTTATATTATTATCGCGTACTAATTCTCGATAACTATTGCGGCATATATCTAAATCCAAAATTTCAGCCTAGACCTAGAGTTGGTTCCAACCACGAGCTACTTCAAATTTGTTCATGATGTCTTTTTCTAAATTAGATCTAATATTTGAAGGCACTTTGTAATTTTGAAACTTGAGGTAAATTATTGAGTTTCTATTCTAAATAGTGATTCAATTTCTTCGATTAATTTTTATTTTAGATTTTTGACATTTTGAATTCACGACTTATACTATTCAGTGATGCGAAAAAGGATTTGGTATTCGGGCGGCCAAATGGCGTCAAGATAAAAAATAGTTCTGGTGAGTGTTAATTCTCATTATAAAGTAAATTTTATAACTATTTTATTATTATATATTGAATATAAGTAATTTTTATTATGACTGAATGGTGGTTTTTGTATGGAAATCAACGCTCGACGATGGGGATTTGGCCTTAAGGGTTGACACCTGACAGCATCATCTTGACTTATTATGAAAGAATTAGACACATTGCTCTAATTCATACCAAACAAAGAAATCGCTTGCTTATCCTAGGCTCAAACAATTGGTTTTTGTTATTACAACTTGGAAACTAAGATCAGGTGATATGGAGCGAGAATAGATAAGTTAGAAAATAATTTTCTATAGATTTATTATTAGAAAT
Source organism: Tetrastigma voinierianum (assembly GCA_016808115.1). Classification (NCBI taxonomy): domain Eukaryota; kingdom Viridiplantae; phylum Streptophyta; class Magnoliopsida; order Vitales; family Vitaceae; genus Tetrastigma; species Tetrastigma voinierianum. Next base: position 90,190 of record JAEQBH010008507.1, read on the forward strand.
TTCAGTGAGTTTTGGTGAAGAAGAAAATCAACTATTTCAATGGGTTAGACCTCATGATGAAGATGGAAATCTGATCCACAGATTAACACATGTTCAAGAAGCGGTGTTAATGTTAAGCGGGTTTTATCTGATGAAGTTCATAGTGAAAGTTTTAGTCGAGACCACACGGGGACTCATTTCAACCCATTTGTTGCTTCTCGACCCTCTTTTGATTCAAGTGTTGAACATAGTAGTAGACGAGTTTCTTTGGTACTTCTACTGCAGGTTATGATATGGCTCCAAGGAGAGGGACCAATGATGAAGTCGTGATACTAGAAATGATGGTGGGATATTGCGGATCCACAACAAAGTCAATATCCGTGAACATTCACGGTGAAGATGGTTTTCACTCATATACCTGAGATGAGAAGACCATGGTGGAGTGGGACCGGAGTATTGGAGCCTTTGGGAAAGCCATAGAGGAAGACGAAGGATGACACCATACAATGAGGATTCGTTTTTAGACGGAGTTTTGAGTCCATGAGTATTGGAACTCAATTCAGTGATTCATCGAATGAGAACAACATATTTCCTCCTTATACAATGGGTTATGAAAGTCGGCCTTCTTCCTGCGCATCCTTGAGGTTAATTTGGTGAAGAATATGGAATGGTTAACTATCCTCATGATCCACAAATGTCATTCCAAATTCCATATCAAATGCAGGAAGGATTTCAAACGAGTATGTGGGTGAACCCCGAATTTCCTATCCACGGAGAGGTTGTGGGTAGGAGTCAACATATTTATGCATGGCATGTTTGAAGTTACAATCAATATTATTGCAACACCATGTGTCTTGATCTGGAATATTGTCTTAATCAAGATGGGATACTTAATCAAATAATGTAATGGAGCCACATCGGTCTTCATTTTAGTTTTAAATGGCTGTTGTGATGTAATTTCGATAAATTATAATGAATATCGTCTTGATAAGAAGTGTATATTTTCTTTTTTATGCATTTTTATAGTTCAACAAAGTATTTCCATGAATTTCAAAGTATTTTTAATTTTTGCATTCTGGAATATTTTTGTCAAAATATCCACCAATATTTTCGGATATTTCCGATAATTCCGTAAAATCCAAGTACCGATATATCCGTAATTACCGATATTTTGTTCCTTGGTTTTAACTATTTTATTTTCAATTTTTAAATGTAACTTTTTAATATAATTTATATGATAAACTCCATGTCGCGACATAGAGCACTATATTGCGACATGGAGAACCCCATGTCCTGGAACTTTTGGTCGCTACGGAGGGTTCACCCTGTTGCGACACAAGCTTAGACAACTCTGTCGCGATGTAAACTCTCTTGGCCTTTGCTCCCAGAGCTGGTCGACAAACTACCTCTATCATTAAACTTTGTTGCGACGTAGAGCTACTCTTCTCATGACATAAAAACCCCACATCAATACTGACTACATTCGCGACAAAAATAATCTATCGAGACATAAATTCTCTTCACCTTGGCCAACTCTATCGCGACATAAAGATATTTTGTTATGACATAAAAACTCTTGGTCTTGACCAAACTCTGTCGCGACATAAAAACACTTTGTCATGACATAAAATTCCTGCCCAGGGCAAACTTGTTGCAACACCTGACCTCTTGTAGTGACCATCTCGGTCACGACATGGAAACCTCTTTCACGACATCGTCACGACAGAGAAACAAAGCATTATCGCGACATGAAAATACTATGTTGCGACCGAAACAGCGCAACCTTTGAGAACCATGTCGCGACACGGGACCCGAAGCTGCTTGTCGCTACTAGAAACCCCTGTTGCAACCCTAAACTGCCCAAACTGTTTGTAACCTTTCTAGCATTTCCTGCACCTCCCATTTTTTCCCAAGACACTCTAAGTTGTCACAATGGCCTCAGCATAATAAAGGCAACATAAAAATCTGGGAAAAACCTGTCAAACTTTATTAAACAATTCAAAATGAATTTTATTACAACTCTTCTCTTTTACATAACAAAAACTGGATAACTGTCCAGAATTTTACAAAATACAGAATAAGCCATAATCTGGCCTTCTTTACCATTGGCCTCAGATGAGTTCCATCTCCTGGTGGGCCTCCAGCACTTGAAATAATTTTCCACGACGGGGTAAGCAATGCCTAGTAGAGGAATTCTCCTACAAGGGCTACTCCCCACCTAAGTGCACATGCAATGCCATGATTCAATCATTACAAACACATTGAGCTACAACATATGCATTTCTACATGAATGCTCACAAGTCATGCCAATGTCCCGAGCCCTCATTGACTCCTTGCGTTACATATGCATGTGCTTGAAAAACCATCATTCTAAAACAAAAGATTTTTGTTTTATTTTCAACTTCTTGGACAGATCTCAGAGAAAAATCAGCTTTATTCAAAGCCATGTGTCTTTTAATGAAGTAGCAACCTAGGGGTTTCACTCTGAGGCGTCATACACCTTAGACACTTTGTGGGACTTTCAGTTGGTTGCATATGTCCCCGACGAGAACGGGCCTTTCACCTGAGGGGTGTCTATCCTTCTTGCTACTACGACACATAATTTCAAAGCCCATGCGACTCTAGGACATAATCCTTTTGAAATACCATTTAAACACCAAATATAGTGTTCTTTAATGCCATGCACTCACACTCGTTTCACGCGATGTCCCCGTGCATATGCAATGCAGAATGCCATTGCATGTTCTTTCATGTTACATGCATGATGAGAGCTACATGCAACATTAATGATTCATGGATAATCATATCTACAACATACAATTTTCATCCATAATACAACCCATGTAAATACATCAATTCAGAATATATCATAATTTTTCACGCATGTCATTCAATCAAGCAACAACACACAAAACTGGATCTTCATGTTCAGACCTAGAACAGTACACACAGTTCAGCATGTCAGTCCATGTCCAACATTGACACACTATAAAATCATCATACTCAAGCCCGTATTTTCTAGCATTTATTTACCGCGAGCAGTAGTTATGAGAATATAAAGGACCAGCCCCAATTAGTAATTCACTAACAATTTGATCTCAAGCGTTCTTCCTGGCATTTGTTAGGGTTTTGTGGCCCCAAAGCGGGGTGTCGGATTGACTCAGTCTCCCTTGTCTGGGGAAGCTCTACGAGAGTACCCTAACTTTATCCCGATCAACATCATAAGACATATACATGAGTAAAAAGGGCCACTTGGGCCCATACATAATACTCATCAAATTTTACATCAACTATTTACATAACTCAAGAGTTAATAATTCACTATTATACAACATATATTAAAGTCACAAATTCTAATACATGTATCCAACTAAACACAAAGCCACAACCGGCTTTCTTGATGTCGACTCTGGGATGTTTGTCACCTACGTCTTTCTGTGCCTGAAATAATATAATTCCTCGGCAGGGTGAGCTAATGCTTAGTAGTGAAATCACACTTAAATGTATTCTTCTCTGCGCAAAGTGCGTATACGTCTTTCACATGTAAACACACATTCAAATAAATGCGTGATCCTACTTGAATGTCACGACGGCCGCGTGTCTAGTCCTCACCAGAACTCCCTCACACTGCCTAAACCATGTATGAGAAAAACATCATTTCAAAACAAATCTTGTTTGTTTTTTTCGAAAATACACTACCCGAAACGTGTCGGTAAAATTATGGGACTACCCTCCGAGGCGAATGTGTTGGAGAACTTTGGCTGATCATGGTCCTCATCAAGTGATCTGTTGAATTTGTCTCCCAAACCAAAATTCTACGGAAAATCGTCCTTGTGAAATTCTTTTCGCAATCATTTTAAATCTTCAAGGAAAATTCGTAATAAATGTCTGTGCTCATTACGATTCTGCGGTGCATATGAAATACATTATGCCATTTCACACAATTATACAACGTACAAATGTATGTCATGATATGCACTAACGCGATTAATCAAACACCAAACATGTTGCATGCAAATTCACAATCCATTACACCAAAAATTAGCTCACATGGGCTAATTTAACAAACACGAGCAATTTTGTTTGAATTACTTTCAGTAGAACACATTTTCTCACAAAAATATTTTAGTATGAACACTATTCACATGAGCAATTGAAACCACCGGGTTCTTGTTCCTGACGATATCCAACATCGGTTCCCACGTATTGAACAGAAATCCATGGCCATTTCCGTGTATACACACCACAATACCATTTATAGCACCGATTAGCCATGAACAACGAGCAGTCCGTGGGCGGTCACGAACTGTCGAATGGGTTTCTAAAACTTCCACTTTCGGTTTCGAGATTTAGGACCGATCAAATGGTCGTTCAAGGCCTCAAACCAACCGAAACATCAACAAAACACTTAAACAAAGTGTAACTTCAAGTAGGATAAAACTCCTACCTCACAGAGTTTGTCGAAACTCCTTAAAACCGGAGCTCACGCGTAGGCCTCATATAGTCCTCGCCCAGCGTAGAACTGACCTTCTTTCTTGTCGAAAAATTCCGGCGGTCGGATGTAAGTAATTCTAGAAGAAGTCACACTCTCTCTCCTTTAGGTTTTGAAAAACAAGAAGCTCCACTTGCATCTCCATTTCCCTCTTCATGTTTTTGGCTTCCTTTTTGATGTAAGAACCTTCTTATTCTCCTATTTAGATCCTATTATCATTTAAGAATTTCCATTAATACCAATCATGTCCTATCTCTTGGATTTTTTGACATTTGTATCTCGACCTTCCATTTTGCATCATTTCTCTACTCATGCAACATAAGTAACATTAGTACATGTTATAAGTGACTTTCGTCACATCACATGTTGTTTTCGCGACACCGTCTGTGATGCCTCGAAAAATGTGACAATTAGGTATCTCGGAATTAAACGAGAATCGACGTGTTAGCTAGATTTTGAGGCGATTCAGCGGTGAAATCAGTTCGTTATCAGGATCTAGAAAATTTTGGGTTTTGTCCAAAATTATGATTTTACCCTTTTTCCAGAAATTGGAATTTTCTCGGGTCTTAAACACCTCATTGCCATCGAATGACCCTTAGACAAGGACTAACCAGAGTATGAGAGAACCCCTACCTCTTGGGGCGCAGTCCAACTCGCTTCTTAACCGTCGAACTCTCGCTGTTCGAACACTGGAATACCGATAGAAAACTAAACTTCCTTCTCCTTTTTCCTTTCCTTTCTTTCTCATCTCTTTCTATACTTTTTCCTTCGATAGTCCTTATCCCACTTTATGAAGTCTTTCTTGGTGCAGCGACCTGAGGCTCCCATGTACCTTTTTGTTGCCTTTTAGTGACAAATTGTCCTCTATGACATGACCACTCATTAATCTTTCATCTGTCCTTATCCAGCCCCCACTTGATCTTTTCGAGACCACACATGGTCTCACCATGTGTGGCATTTTATACAATGTCCCTATTACTAAGTCATGATGTCATGGCAACCTGTGCCACATGTTGTCATCTCATTGCAGATCTCACCTTGAATTACGTGAAATTTCGACCGCCTCAGAATTTGACGCAATTAGTTAGGGTAACTAAACTCCATGAGATGAATTTATTGGTGAGGTCTATTCCATCACCCGAGGTCTAGGGAATTTCCAGATTTTCCACCTATACTATACCGACAAATTACCGTTTTGCCATTTTTCAGAAAAATTGAATTTTTCTCAGGTTTTACAACTCTTATACAAAACTTATATCAAAACTAGTTTGTTCTAATACATGTTTTAGAAAATAAAATCAGAAAACCCTGGCCTTCTTCACACATGACCACGGATGAGAATTCAGCCTTTGCACATAACTTGTATCTAAAAGGGAGTCCCATAATGGGGTGAGCAATGCCCGATGGGATAACTCACAAGTGCCCGCTGCACAAGTGCTGTACGATATACATGTTCACCTGATAATACACACATCCCGACATTTCGATGAAGAATATGTCGATTCTAAATAGAATCCTACGGGCCATGAAATGAGATGTGACTCACCATGCCTCATGTCTCTGTCCTCAGGCTCCCTCACAACGCCTAAGCCCGTAATGGCAAGCGGTCGTCGGATGATCTAGCCATTTTCAAAACAAATTTCATTTTTATAAACACAAAGATTTTGGATGATACTATCGCAATGATCATTTTATATTCAAAATCGTCGCACGCATTTTTATGGGTAGCGGATTTTGGTGTCTCACAGCGGAGCTCACTTAAACCTAGACACTTTACGACCTTTCACCGTTGGGGACTATGTTTTACCATAATTGGCGGAGTTTTTCACCAGAAGGATCTATCCCCTTCTTGCTAATACGACACATATTTTTATCATTTCAATCAGCGTGGCACCTTTGTTGGATGTTATCCATTTCTGAGAGCCACCCGATCAAACGCAAGCGGTGTCGATTAACTAACCATGCACTCCTGACGATCACGATGCCCCGGAATTGCATATACAATGCAAAATACCCACATGCATGTTAGCTCATCACTAATGTATAATACACCCATGGAACAAATTATAAACCGCGCACTTTATGCAGTACCATGAATAATTATGTTGAAAGCATATAATTTACATCCATTAATGCTAACATATATAATGTATCAACATGTTTCTGACATATTCAACATGTTAATAAATTTCCAACAATAACACACAAAAATAGTCACCAATCTGACCATTCTAGCCATACTCGACCTTAGAAATATGCGGACTCAATCAGGAAATTTTAGCTTTGTTTGTTTGTTTTAACAACTTTCAAGTTTGTCATTAAGGGCTATAAATTAAGCCATGAAGCAGTCCTCAAACTCGACCCGAAAACTATCCTGAAAAACAGTTCATAACAAAATCTCGTCACAGGTATTTGAAATACGGTCCCAACTGTCAGAAAACTCAATCCCGTGGTTGAAATTTGAACCACCACGGCCATTTATGGCCCTTAAATTAAGAGGAACTAGTGTAGGAGAAAACCCTACCTCTTTTTTGTTTTTGGCACCTACTCGTAGCTCTCGTCGAGTAGACTAACTTTAATTCTCGGCCTATCCACTTCCGACCATCAGAACACCGAAAATCGAAGAGTGCACGGCTGGCTCTCTCCTTTTCTCTCTTCTCTCTTTTCCTTTCTTTTCCCTTTTTCCTTCCTTTCCCACGAACTGATTTTTTTTTCTCTCCTCTCTTTTGTTTTACTCTCCTTTCTTTTCTTTCTTCCTTTCTCATCCACCGAATTTGTTCTCCTTGGTTTGATCCAAAAGAGGAAACTTCCTCTCAACTTTCCCATTTTGACTTCTCTCCCCACACAACACATGTCCTAAGGTGAGCCATGGATCTTTTCCTTTTACTATTCATGTGCCATGTGGTCACATGGACACATGCATTAAGTGAAATGCCACCACATGTCTCTCATGCCATGTGGCACCGTTTCCATGTGATGGCGTCAACATAGTGCCTCGAATACGTGGAAATTCTTAACTGTCTCGCTAATCAGCCGAGAATTCGATTAGGTAGATAGATTCTATGAGGCGATTCAACGGTGAAGTTTGTTTCATTATCGAATCTAGAAATTTCGGGTTTTCAAATTGTCTTATGCGTGATACTATTTTGCCATTTTTTAGAAAAATTGCATTTTTCTCGAGTTTTACATTCTTCCCCCCTAAGAAAAATTTTATCCTCGAAAGTACACACATACGATTAACTTGACTAATCTTAGCCTTAGTACGTGGTGTAATGGCGTATTAGATACGACCTTGAGTCCCCGAGTCTAACAATGAGCCTTGTCCTCAACCTCGACCCATGCCTTGGCCCCTATGGTCTGTCTACGAAATAGTAGGTTCTTGTGGCAGCACTCTTGGGGTGATGTATCTTCCTTCCAGCCCGTAGTGGGGTAGGGAGGAATGGCTGTGTGCGTGCATGTCCCATTGATGATTGGGATTGTGGTGTCCCATAACTCTGGGATCTTTGCCTCTGAGGGCAATCCCGTCTAAAGTGTCTAGGCTGGTGACACTGAAAACACACCCTCACCACCACTGGTGGCTGAAGACCTTGGGTGCCTCAGTCTTGGGATGGTGATCTTGGCCTTGGCCTGGGCTCTGACCACGTCCTGGAGATCCTCGTGGAACGGAAGTCCTCTGCCTCTTTCCCGAGCAAAAAAAAAAAAAAAAACAGGTTCTTCTTCCTCCTTCCACTAACACCTGCATCATGGATGCTCTTTGCATCGTCAATCTCTCTCTCGATGGCCATAGCTGTCCTGACCATATAGTCCATATCTTGTAGGAGAAGTCCCACAATCTTACCTCGGATGGACAATTTCAGACCATCCTCAAACTTTTTCACTTTGGCCATATCTATGGCCACTTAATCGTCCGCAAAACATGCTAACTCAGTGAATTTAGCCACGTATTCTGATCTTGTCATGGCTCCTGTGCCGACTCACGAAACTCACGGGCCTTGGCGTATACAGCCGTCTTCAGGAAAAACTGCCCATGAAGAGCTTTAGGATTCTCCCCGTGTCGTATCTCTAGATTCATGGAGGTCTTGATCCAATCCCACCATACTTGGGATTCACCTTCCAACTGGAACGTAGCTAATCTTATCTTTACCGCATCGGAGGTGATCTCCATAGCCTCTAATATCTTCTCGATTTGTTGCAACCAATGGTCAGCCACCATCGGATCCCCTCCTCCCATGAATGTTGGGGGATGATGCTTTAAACTTCTAGAGGTTACTAGACCCTCCACGCTTGATTGCACTAGTACGTGCGATAATTAGCCTTCTGGCCTTGTAGCCTCTATAAAGGCATGTTGGTAAAAAATAGGCGGTAGTTGACTATTGCCTCGTGGATCACCTCTACGTCCCCATCCTTGACTTGCCATCTATACATATCAATTAGCAAAATGAGATTTTTTTTTTCTTATTCTTTTCTTTCCTTAGGGGTGGATAATGCCAAACACTAGTAATTATTAGTTCCTGAACTATTAAGCTCATTTATTTTCTGAACCCCTAAGGTTATGTTCTCAACTCTAGTGTTCTTCGGTTTTCTATACACATCCTATCATGCATATATTTCCCACAATTTGTAACATTATTTGTGGCCTTAATTTCGAATTAGTTGACGGCTTAGTCAACCCCGCGGAATATTCGTGGATGTCGGGTAACTTGAGCACCACTCATAAAAATCGAATGAGTCTCCTTTGTACGGGAGCTCTACCCCCAGTACAACTGTCTCAATCATGACAAGCTTTGTCTGATATTTTTACAAAGACCACACCGGGTCCATATACAATTAAAATGAGTAAAAATGGCTACGTGGGCTCATACATCAATACTCACTAAACATATCCAACCAACTATATTACATGGTTCAAGAGTTAAGAAATCACTCTTAATTCAAAACATATATTAAAATTTAAAGTTTTAATACAAGTTATACAAAATGAATACCAAAGCCACAATCCGGCTTTCTTCTAAAACGCGGCCTCTAGTGAGCGACATCCTCCTGTACACTCCATGTACCTGAAATAGCGATCCTCGGCCCGGGGTGGCAGTACGATGAGATAATTTCCTCGTGAGTTACTCCCCACCTAAGTGCACATGTCATGGCAAGCAATCCTCAAAAATGAAATACATAATCTGCGGATATACACATGCGATCCCGTGTCTCGAGTCCTCATGAGCTACCTCACACATGCCTAAGCCAAATGCGAGAAAAATTACAGTTTCAAAACAAAATCTTTTTGTTCTCAAAACTGCTCTAGAGTTTCGGTAAAATTTATTGGGCAGACCTCAGGCGAATGCATTTGAATGATAACCCTCCCAGCTTGATTCATGGACCTCGAGCGTGGTGTTGGACAATCTCCCAACACAATTATCAGGAAAATCTTGAGTCGAAATTCCTTTCACAAACATTTTAGTTTTGTTTTCTTTCATGTCATGCACTCACACCTAATATTCTAAGATTTTGTTGCTATGGAATGCATTATGCGATTCGAAATATTCATGCTAATATATTTTTCATGTGTATATTAACATAACTAAATTCACATAATTCATGTTATTCAAATTACAACAATAACACTAAAATTAGTTCACATGGGTTAATTAACCAATCAAGAAATTCATTTTGAATCACCCAAACCACACAAAATCACACAACAAAATCATGTGAACAGTGAAACCCTCAGGTCGGCACTGTTCACGGCCACACAATAGAGATTTTCTCCACTCGGTTCAAATGTTTGAGACCAAAGTACAGCTAAATCAAAAGCCTCGAATATCCTAACCATTCACATGGCTCTTAGCCAAGAATAACACAAGTGGGGAGAGACCGCTGCCTCTTAGAGTTATTGGAACTCCACCCGAATCGGTGTCCATGTGTAGCCACGGCGCGTGGATCGACTTTGCTTCTTGCTCCGTCGAGGAACCAGCGGTCGAGCAAGGAAATCTAGAGAGAAGTCCTCTTTCTTTCTCCTAGAATCCTCGAAACCCAACTGCGTTTTCTCCAATTTTTGGAGAAGAAAACTATTCCTATTTTGTCTTATTCATTTAACTTTCCAATAATTCCATCCATGTCCCTTTAAGTTTTGGATTTTGACACTTTGCTTAATCTAAGCCGTTCATTTCCATCATCTCACTAATCATACAACATGTGTCACATGGGCACATGTATTAGGTGACTTTTGTCACATCGCATGTCTTTCATGACCGTTTCTGACACGGGCACTCGATTGCCTCGAAAATGTGAAATTCCTACTATCTTGGAATTCGACAAAGTGTGGTAGCTAGATTTTGCGAGATGATTCCAACGGTGAAGTCCGTTTCATCATTCGAGATCTAGAAAAAATTTCGAGTTTATTAAAATTACCGTTTACCGTTTTAAGAAAATTAATTTTCAGGTTTTACATTATCCTACTCAAAAAAAAAATTTAGTCAAAAATTCTATACAATCTCCAACAAATCACATGCATATGCAGCGTACGATATATAACATGTAAATAATCATTCAGTATTAACGACTAAACATGTAATCTAACGAAGGGATAGGTGGCGAAAATCATGTCCTCGCCTCCCCACGTTGACTCCTCACCTACGGTGTTGCCATAGCACCTCACTAGCCTCACGAGTCTTGTCACAAGCTTTGTTAGGGTATCCATAATGCACCACTGGTCCCTCCTGAGAAGGTCCATTAAGTGTCGCCTCAATCTCTCCCCAATCAACACATGAGATGGATCTGGGTACCTCCGAGACATGTGGAAGCGTGAAATACCTCGTGGAACGACATCTTTGGGTGGTAAAATTGTCCAGTGCATTATGATCTTACCCTCTCAGTATCTCGAAAGGCCCAATAAACCCGATAGCTTCCTCGCTTGTCGAACGACCACTCCTGTAGGCATCACCTTGAGAAGATGTGATCTCTGACCTTGAACTCTAGGGTCGACGTTGTACATCGACGCGAAGCTCTTACGCGACTCGAGCCATGAGAAGATGTTGTCGTATCAAGCTCACACCTTCTCGAGGAGGTGTCTCTAAACGAGATCAAGACCGATTGATGGAGCTCTCTCCTTTCGGTCGACATATCGGTGATCTGCCATGGCCTCGATACAATGCCTCGTATAGTGCCATCCTATATGCTAAACTTGATAACTATTGTTGTGGCGGAATTCCACTAAGGCAAATCTCTTCCATTCTATATGATCGGGATGCATGCTCGTAACATGTCCTCTAACACCTGTATGGTCCTCTCTGACTGACCATCTGTTTGTGGGTGAAAAGTTGTACTCATGGTCAGCCGTGTGCCCATAGCCTTTTAGAAACTCTTCCAGAAGTGTGCCGTAAACCTCGGGTCTCTATCCGACACTATGGATACTGGTACTCCATGTAGTCGGACTATCTCTAGTCTTCTGTGGCTAGAGATCTCGATGTGAAGGTCATGCACGGATTAGAAAATGTCACAGGCTTCTTGGTAGGTCCACTATCCACCCGTACATTATGTCCTTGCGGTTAATAAGGTGGCAAGTGGGTCCTACAAAATCCATCGTGGCGTGCTCCCACTTCCACTCGGCCACCTCCGATGCGTTGAAGTGGCCTGTTAACCACGGTGCTTCGACCTTAACTTTGGTGACACGTGAAACATAGTCGAGCAAAGTCCCTACGTGTCTCTTTATCACGCTCGGTAGTATTGGCGGCGAATCTGGTACATCTTACGTTGCCACTGGACATACCTGTGGTCGGAGTAGTGAAATTCCTTGAGAATCTCCTCTCTCAAATCGGTCAATTAGGGAACCACTACCCGTCCTCTATACCGAAGACTACCATCTGCGTGGACGGTCCAGCCCTCTTCACTTATACCTAACTGTACCCGGTCCCTGATGTTGGGTTACAGGATGAATATCCAATCTGATTGGAACATAAATGCAGCGGAATTTAAAAAAATTTTATCCCTTAACCCACCAAAGATCACATGTGTTTCATAAAAGCGAAGGAAGAATTAATGAAACTTACCTCTTGTAGGTGATTTGTCAAACCTTCAAAGTTTGCGTCTTGGTTTGTTCGGATCTTCAAAGGTGCTGCCTTTCTGAAAAACGACCACCCTCTACAAGTATCCACACACGAACAAATAATAAACGATTTTTGAATGCTAGTTAGTCACGTCTTTCTCAAAAGCGAAATTAGGGTTTTTCTTTCTCTCTCTACATTTTAGGTTGGTTCACTTTTTGAAAGAGAACAAATTTATATACCCAAATATATGTCTCATATACATTTATATAAGTCTTCTAGGGTTTGATCAAACTTGAATTTTATTATATATTTAAGCAGCTTTTAAATAATAATAATTTAAATTCAAATCACTTATCGATAAAAGGAAACTAATTAAATATTTAACCATACTTAGTAACCATACTTAGTTATGTAATAATGAATTTATTGAAGAATCCTTAACAGTTATGCTGGCAAATGGTTATTACAGAAAACCATAACCCGTTATGTAATAAGCGAATTTATTACAGAAGACCATAACACCGTTATGTAATGGCAATTTATTACAACCATAAGCTGTTATGTAATAAGTAATGAATTTATTATAGAGTGAAAAACACCGCTTGAACATTATTATTTGTTCTTAATGTGCGACCCTCTAGGTTCAATTAACATTGGCATAAGGCCCCGGATCACATTTGATCCTACTGGTCATAAGTGGCCTCTGTAAGACATTATGACTACCAGAGTTAAATGAAAGCTCATGATCAAGGCAATGTATAGCTAATAATAGCTGATCCTTTTGTCTCGCGATATACTTGTGAGAATATAAAGAGCGTAGACCAAGTCGGCCTTATATCGATTATGCTTTGATTACTCGAAACCCAATTAGGCCGACTAAACAAATGACATTGATCTCCATCAATTCATTTGAGCACGACTCATGCATTTCTCTCGATTGTCGAGGACCAGAGATATCTCTCTTATAATATAAGAGGGACAAATTCCATCTTAATCGTTATATCTCACTACATAATTCTTATTATGTTCAAGTATAACAACACCATAGTCATCCGATCAAAGACAACGTTTGATTATATCAAACACAACATTCCTTAAAGTTGAGAACTATGCGATCTCGGTCGAAAAGTTGATGATACGACTATTAGAGATTAACTTATGACTTTGATCCATGTATTAATCTCGAGGCCCGAATTACGTCAATATTTGTTCTCAACAAATAGATATAAATTTGATTTGTATCATACACATATTCATCCATGAATATCCAGTAAAACTTTATACTAATCTTAATTCATTTGTTATTCCATGCTGATAACCGATTAGGGACATTTAAAGATAATTAATAATATTATTCAAGGACATTATATATAATAAACAAGCAAATCATCATAATAATAAATTCTCATAAATAGGCAAAATATCATGTCCATTCAATAGGCCTAGAGCACTATTACTAACAATCTCCCACTTGCGCTAGGCCCATTCATCAATGTATCTAATACCTATGAACCTAGCATGACAATCATGCTGCTTGTGGTAGAGGCTTGATCGATGGATCAGCTTAACATTATCATACGTTAGACTCTGCATATCTTAAACGTCACCTCTCTCAATGATTTCTCTAATGAGATGATAACGCCTAAGAATGTGTTTGGATTGCTGATGTGATCTAGGTTCCTTTGCTTGTGCAATAGCACCATTATTGTCTGATAAACATGCGAGTTTGTAATGCTAGGAACCACTTCAAGGTCGATAATGAACTTCTTGATCAATGCTTCCTTTCTTTTGCATCGAGATCTTTCAATGTATTCGACTTTAGTTGTAGAATAAACACTTGATACTTTGCTTTGAACTTTTTCGACTAAGCGCACCCTGATTTAAACAAAACACATATCCATTGCGATCGGAATCATCTTTGTCGGATTGAAAGCTTGCATCGTAGCCATTTTCTGACGGATCATCTTCGATCGCCATACACGAGGAACATATCCTTGAACCTTCTGGATGCCAGAATGTTCTTGGCCGGTGTCCGATTGACTCTCCATAGGGATGCACGAGTATCTACTCGTTATGCTTAAGCATAAGATACATCACGGTCTAGTGCACAACATGGCGTACATGATAGAACCTATTTGCTGATGCGTAAGAATTTTACTCATCGGCTCTGTCATGTAGTGTTAGGACATGAGATTTGCTGGTAATACCATGAGACATGGGCAGAAATATCCTCTTTTGGGTCTGCATGCGAGGCAGTTTCGATTACTTTGTCTATGTAAGCACTTTGACTTAGACCAATCAGCCTCTTAGATCTGCTCTCTATAGATCTTTATCCCTAGGATATAGGCAAACCGCTAAGTCTTTCATTGAGAAACACTTCCCACCCAACCAGGAACTGGCCCCTTTCTGCCAAGGTAGGGATATCATTCTGATAGGTAAAATGTCATCGACTTATATAAGACCCCGAGAAATACAGTGCGCTCCACAATTTTCTTATAAACACAAGGCTCATCTTCATTTTTTGACAAATCGAGCCCTTTGGTGATTCATGCTTGAAGATTCCCGACTCGAGAGGCACAGCGAACCATAAATGGATCTTTGAAGCTGCATACTTTACGAGAATTCTTAGGTTGTGCAAAAAACCCTCGGGTTGTGTCATGTACACATCCACCAGTAAGTTTCCATTAAGAAGCCTTGGTTTAACATCCATTTATAAATCTCATAATCATGATATCTGGCCGATAGCAATAAAATTCTAATAGACTTAAGCATAGCTACGGGTGAAAAGTTTCATCATAGTCTATACCATGAGTTTGTTTGAAACCTTTCTGACTAAACTTGCTTGCCAAGAAATTATGCACTTTGCCATCCATGTCGAGTTTTCTTTTTAGAAACCCATTTACACCCAATGGTTTTGTACCTTGGTGGTCGATGAGGTCCATCTTGATTATCATACATGGATTGAATTTGGACTTCATGGCCTCTGCCATTTCTCGATCGTATCCAACATAGCCTCTTGATGGTAGTGGGTTCATTTTGATCCACTAACAGCTACATCATAGTTATCGATCCTGAAAAATCCATATCTCTCGGGCTCATGACGTATCTATCAGATCTACGTAAATTTTATACTATAGGAGGTGTGTCAACAATAGTTTGTTGACTATGAGTATCCATAGGCAGTTCGATGTTATCTTGTGGTTCTCGAACTTCTTAGAGTTGTATCTTACTCGCTGGATTCCTTTAGAAATAAATTCCCTTTCTAGAAAGACACCATTCAGAACATGAACACTTTATTCTCTATGGGATTGTAAAGTAATATCCACGCCCAGTCTCTTTGGATACCCCACAAAAGACATTTATCAGACACAGGCTCCCGGCTTATTTGAAACTTGACGTTTTCATAAGCCTCCAGCTGAATCTTAAGAAAAGACAAAGTATTGGGCCTTTTACCGTTCCCATCTCATATGGTGTCTTTTGTACTTTGGATGGAACTTCGATTTAGTGTGAATGCGGCTGTTTCAAGTGCACATAACCCCAAAGGTAAATGGAAGATACGTTGGACTCATCCATAGATGAACCATATCTAATAAGTTCGATTCCTCCTCTCGGACACACCATTCCCGCGCCCAATTGTTCCAGGGGGATTAATTGTGAAATGATTCCACAAGTTCTAAGATGGTCATCAAATTCTTGGCTCAAATATTCGCCACCTCGATCAGATCGAAGTGCCTTGATTGTCTTAACAAGTTGATTTTGTACTTCATTTTGAAAAGATTTGAACATTTCAAATGATTCAGATTTATGTCTCATCAAGTAGACATAACCATATCTGCTGAAGTCATCAGTAAATGTAATGAAGTACTTGTAACCTCCTCTAGCGTCACGAGGCAATGGTCCACATACATCTGTATGTGAGATCCAGCAATTCATAGGCCCTTTCCTTTGTGTCGATAAAGGGATCCCTTTTGTCATCTTACCCGATAGACAAGATTTACATGTATCATATGATTCAAAATCAAATGAATTCAAAGTCGACTTATGATGAGTTTTTGAGATCGTTCTCATTTATATGGCCCAATGATACCAAAGATAGGTTGAATTTAAATCATTGGACTTAAATTTCTTAGCTAGTTATGTTATAGACATGAGAATTGTTGGAATTTTGAAGGTTCATAACATAAGACCATCTGACAAATGAGCATTTGCATAGAACATGTCTTTATGAGAAAAATGGAGCAATTATTATTCTTAATAATAGAAAACCATCATTATCGAACGAAGCGATAACATTCCTACACATTGTAGGAACATAATGCAAGGTAATCCAGAAACTAACGAACGTTGGGCAAAGTAAGTTCATAACTTCCTACAGCCAAAGTAGCAACTTTTTCTCCATTGCCTACTCGTAGATCAACTTCACCCTTCTTCAGTTGTCTACTCCTTTTGAGTCCCGACACATTTGTACAAATGTGGGATCCACATCCAGTATCTAATACCCAGGAACTAGAAGGAGAAAAATTAATCTGTATAACATAAATACCTGAAGAACTAGTCTCTGGAGTCTTCTTCTTTTTCTTTAGATCCTCTAAATACGACACGGTTCTCTTCGATGACCGGGTTCATTTGCAAAAGAAACAAACACCCTCTTTTGGGGCTTTAGCAGGTTGAGTTTGTGTTTGGGTTGAGCATTTGAATTTCCTTTACCCTTGCCCTTGCCCTTGCCCTTTCCCTCGAATCCCTTTCTATTTTGAACCATCAGAACATGGCCAGGCTTGGATTTAATATTTTGCTCAGCGGTTTTAAGCAACATATGCAGCTCAGAGATAGATTTGTCCATTTCACTCATGTTATAGTTCATGACAAACTGGCCATAACTACGGGAAGTGGTCGGGACCGTCAGTTGCCAACTCTTGGCTCGATAAAATCGAAGCCTATCGAGGTGCTCGATATAGCCTTTCATTTTTAGAACATGAGGTACTAGCGAGTGCCCTCGGCCATCTTCTGAGAATGCGATTACCTTGTAGTCTCTGCCTTCTTTGCCTTGCTTGTTCTTTGGAACATTTCCTTAAGATTGGAGATCATATCATAAGCTTCCATATTTTCCAGATCCTTCTGAAGTTCAAAACTCATGGTAGCTAGCATCAAGCATGCAACATCAATAGAGTCATTATGATGCTTCTCATAAGCATTCTTTTCAGCTCTAGGAACATTCTCTGCTGGTTCTTCAGGGAGAGGTTCATCAGACATAAAGCTTCCTTTCTTGTTTGAAGACAATTCTCAAATTTGGAAACCAGTCAAGAGTTAGTCGATGGGATTTATCACTTCTCAAGGACGTCCCTTGATGACATAGTAAATTGTTGTGGTTATTGTTGGCCGTGATGAATACAAAGTTCGATAAATATTTTGATTATGAAGATTCTCACTAAATTAACTCAGCCTCAAGAATAATCATATTGTCTAGTGAGCTAAGATCCATATTTTACTCAACTTTAAGTCGACTTTGGCATGACATAAAAATTAAGTTATTTAGGTAGGTAACTCTTACGCGATTACATCTCATGACTCTTAGATATTTATGGGATTTTTGACATCATATGTCCCGACATGTTTAAATCTCATCTTATGCCTTTAGGCCCAAAACCGTTTTGATAACCTAATAAAGTTAAACCATTTTTAAACATATGAGTAGCACCATTACTCATCTTGTCTCCCTAATGTAACCTAATGTACTTCTACTTTGGTAGAACCCACATTAAGGTGATAAAAGGTTTGACAAGTGTTTAAATATGGATGGCATGTTAACTTTAAATTTTATGTGAGGAGATCTTGATTGATTTTAATTTTCCAATTAATAGATCTCATCATACATCTAGTATCACATACTCATAACATCATACATACATGCATATAATAGTGATGTATGTGTCACGGTATAGCCTTTATCTAGTTGATCTCCATAAGCCAATATGAAGATCACTTGGTCATACTATAGGTTGTAATAAGTAGCTCCATGATGTCGATTTGACCACCAACTTGCTTCATAGACACAACTCTCATAATCATCATGATTAAGATTGCATGACTTGAAATAAGCTTGCATTGTCTCTTGTTTATTACAACAATTAAATAAATACTACTAATAGTAAAATAAAGTACAATAAAACAAAAGCGGCATGGCCTGTAGTATTTTAATAAATACAACCCTTGTAAAAATAATAATAATAATAACCACGCCAAACACATTGAGTACAAAGGCCATCTTATTGCACCATGTGAAGCAACATAACTGGCACAAAATATATTATATCATATAGCATAAACAATTTGCATTAAAAATAAATTATAATAAGCGCATATTAAAACCAATTAAATTCATAAGGTGCTAAGCTGGTGATACAGCGGTTAGCTAATGAGTTAAGCGGTGGGATAAGACGTGCCCTTGAAAATTTTTTTTTTTCTTTAGAAACATTGAGAGTTTAGTCTCAAAAATTTTCATTGATAAATTTTAAAATTCTCATCGATAAATTTTTTGAATAGTAGAAGCCATCAAAATCACATTAAAACTGACATATTATAAAATTTTCATTGATCTCATCAATAGAATTTTGAATAAGAAAACAAATCGAAATCACATTAAAACGACATATTATGTAATCTCATTACACATAGTTTATTTTTAGTACCACCATAAACAATCATTGATAAATAAGAATTGATATATGAATTAGTCCATGTAATTGTCAGTTAAGACAAAAACTAGAATCATATAACATGCTATTAAAGCACTTTAATGGCAATATCCATTCAGGATTCTTAATCATATTAACGAATCCTTTTAGGTTCGGATTGATCAATTAATACCTTATAAAACACATTAACTATGTCGTTCACCTGAACATAATATCATATATTATTAAAAAGCATAAGTATGCTAGAATCATATACATCGCACCTTATGATCCAAATATGGCATTTATCGATTTTTATGAAAAACACAGTGGCTGATACCCTTTGTTGGGTTCTGGGATGAATATCGATGATTGAAACATAAATGCGTGAGATTTAAAAATTTTATCCATAACCACAGATGTCATAAGTTTCATAAAAAAGCGAGAAGGAAGAATAGCAAACACCTCTTGCAGATCGATTTGTCAAACCTTGATTTGCGTCTTAGTTTGTTCGGATCTTCAAAGTCTTTGCCTTTACGAAAAGCGACAGTATCCTTTACGAACGATAATAGCTGATTTTTTGAATGCTAGTTGATCGTCTTCTCAAAAGCGAAATTAGGGTTTTTCTTTCTCTGTTTTAGGTTGGTTCACTTTTGAAGGAGCAACTATACCCAATATATAATACTCACATATATATTTATATAGAACTCTAGGGTTTCGGTCAAACTTGAATTTATTATATATTTAAAGAAACTGCTTTTAAATATTAATAATTTAAATTCAAATCCCTTAATACGATAAAAACTAATTAAATATTTAGCTTATAACCGTAACCATAACGGTTAACTGTAATAACGAATTTATTACAGAAAATCATAGCAGATTATGTAATAAATGAATTTATTCTGAGAAAACCATAACCGTTATGTAATAAGCAATTTGTCTGAGAAGTCCATACTTGTTATGTAATAAGAATTTATTACAAAACCATAAGCGTATGTAATAAATGAATTTATTATAGAGAGTGAAAAACCATACTTAGTTATTATTTGTTCTTAATGTAAACCTATGAGTTCAATTAACATTGGCGAGTAGGCCCAGATCATTTTGATCCTACAAGTCATAAGTGGCCTCTGCAAGACATTATGACTACCCCGAGTTAAATGAAAGCTCATGATCGAGACAACCTTAATATAGCTAATGACACGATCCTTTTTTGTCTCATGATATCTTGTGGGGCATAAGGCATGGACAAAGTCGACCTTATATCGTTACATCTTTGATTACTCGAAACCCGATTAGGTATTAAACAAATGACATTGATCTCCGTGATTCATTTGAGCACGTTTCATACATTTCTCGGTCTCAGTGTCGAGGGACCAGAGATATCTCTCTTATAATAAAGAGGACAAATTCCATCTTAATCGCTCATATCTACATACATAATTCTTATTTATGTTTCAAGTATAACCTTTATAGTCATCCGATCGAGACAGCGTTTGATTATATCAAAACACAGCATTCATAAAGTTGAGAACACCTTAAGCGATCTCGAATTGAAGAGGATTCAATGAAATACAACTATTAGAGATTAACATGACTTTGATCCATGTATTTAATCTCGAGGCGGAGTGCATCCAGTATTTGTTCTCAACAAAATAGATATAAATTTGATTTGTATCTCATACACATATTCATCCCATGAATATCAATCAAACTTTATACTAATCTTAATTCATTATTTATTCCCATAACTTGATAACCGATTAGGGACATTTAGAATAATTAATAATATTATTCAAAGGACATTATATATAATAAACAAGCAAATCATCATAATAAATTCATAAATAGGCAAAATATCCATGTCCATTCAATAGGCCTAGAGCACTATACTAACACCTGATGGACAACATCTCCTAGATCACGTCACCAGGACTGGAATCCTCTACTCAACGAGAACGATTGGCTACTAAACTCCCAGTGTACCTAGCTGCTTTCCTTGATGCGTAGTCAGCCATCCTGATCTCGAAACATCAGCCTCAGGGAAGCTATACTAGCCAATCTCCCCAACTTCCAAGCTGAGTGCATCAAATATACGTTGCACTCTGGGGTGGTAATACAAAGTGATCATAGTCCTCTAGGAACTCCATCCATCTGTGTTGCCTCATGTTGAGGTCAGATTGCATCAGAAATATACTTCAGACTTTTATGGGTCTGATTACACCTCAGCCCCATTCTCCATATATAAATAATGGTGCCAAATCTTGGCGAAGGCTAGGCGCTGACTTCATGTCGTGTGGGGTAATTCTGCTCCTTGATTCTTCCTTATGGAACCATAAGCTACTACCCTCGATTTGCATCAAACACATCAATCCAGCCCTCGAGCATCATAATACACTGTGTACCCTATCCTTGTCGGGACTATCAAGATAGGAGGCTGAAGTAAGCGTATGCATGAAAAATACTAGAATTTTATAATAAAAATTATTATATATTCAGTATAATTGAGCCAACCAGGTATTTTCTAGGGGTGATAGATAGATATTGATTAAATGATTGTTGCTAAAATGAAATTTGTGGTCGAAATAAACCCAAGTGAAAAGAAAATATGGAAATTATGGAAATGGGGACCTAGGGTCCCAGTATCAAATAAGTTTATATGTCTAAGTAAAATAAGGAGAAATAAATGAGCAAGGAGAAAATAATAGGAGACATAAATGAGGAATAATAGAGAAATTGAGGGACCTAAATATAAAAAGAAATAAAGAAAAAGAAGAAAAAAAATTAAGGAAAGGGCATGTGGCATGTAGGAAAGAGGAAGTTTCCTGTGCTTTTTAAAATACGATTAGGGTGATCCATAGAGAAAAGGAAAAGGGAAAGAAGAAGAGAGAGAGAAGGGGGAAGAAGAAGAGAAGAAGAAAGAAGGAAGGAAAGAAGATCACAGGTATGTAAACTATGGGTGTATGAGACATTACGTTAGGTATGGAAAAGAATGTCGATTTTTTTTTTTGTACAATAGTATGGATTGTCTAGTTTGGTATAGAAAGTATAGATGCGGATTTGAACCTCTATCTTGTGTATGGTTTGGGGTTTAGGCTCCAGAACTGTTTCTTGTTAGGGTTGAGAGTTTAGAGAAACTCTCAAGGCTCCTATAGATGTGTTTTGGGAAAGGTAGTTGCAATTTTAACCGAAAATTTCCTATTTTTATCTACACTTATTATCCGGACCTTATAAATGCTTTTTGGGTAAGAAATAAAGGGAATTTGGAAGTAAGTCCTTCTGGTAAATTGTAGCCACATTAGTGAACTTGATGTTAGGATTTTGAATTTCTCAATTTGGACCTCTGTAGCCTAAGTTATGGCCTTTTTTCCCTGGATAGTGCAGCTAGGCCAATGCTGACTCGGCCGATTGCACCTCGGCGTGCACCTCGCCCCGGTCTGCCTTGGCGGTGACCACCTGCGAGTGCACCTCGGCTGGGTTAGGTCAGCTCGGCGTGGAGTCAGGTCAGCTACGACGAGTCGAGTCATTTCGGTTGAGTTTGACTATGTGACCTCCCGACTTGGAGGGTTCTCTACTTCTTAGTCAGAACTCAGTTTGGATAGCTATTAGATTCTATGGAAAACCCATTGAGTCGAATCCATCTCTATATAGCTTGTTGAGTGGAACTCAAATTAAACTCAAAATCGTCTACCCAAAACCACTATGCCTTGCAAAATAATATTGTTCTTTAATGGTTTTGGAATAGGAGGGAGTGTGGAAAAGCCAGCGGGGTTGAGATTTTAAGGATTGGAATCAAGGCAAAGCTTTTGGGTTTGTTCTATCGGCTTCTATTCCTGCGTTCAAGTTTTTGCATGCTTGTTTCTATTTTTTCTTATTCGTTTCAATATTTAGAGGAAATGCTTGTTCTAAATGCATAAGAAAAACATATTGAATTGTTTTAAATGATTTGAAGAAATTGATTGTAAAATGTTTGCATAGAAAATTATTATTAGTGAACTGTATACAAATGTTTTTATATTATCTTGTACTTTGCTATAAAGTTTGAGCAGCCCTTAATAGAATGTTTCTTGTTTGAGTTGCATTATTAAGAATAGATTGGTACAATAGGGGTCAAAATAGCGATCTGCGACGATTGTGATGTGTCACTCGATCAGTGTGACCGGGATCGTGCGAGGTATTATTCACTAATTGAATTTGTTTTATAACTAGTCATGATAAGCGGGACACGTCTTGTGTTATAAGCCGTTTTATACCGACTGCTGACCCGGAGGACCGTGCGGTGATTCATTATCATGTATCTTAGAAAACATAGGTTAAATTAGTTAGGGCAAAGCAGATTGAATTTGAGCATAATTGAATTGATTTGAGATTATGAAATATTAGGAATTGAAAGAGCATTGTGAAATGCATGATTTGATTATTGCATGATTTGTTGAATATGAAAGATGTATTTTTGGAATGATCAATGAACCATAGCGGTGTTTATAAAACAAGTATATGTATTTAATATTTACATTGATAAATCCATGCAAAGATTTGAAAGATATTAATTATTAAATTCGTGATTTGATTTGAAACTAAAGCGAAGAATGGATTTGTATAGAACCCTTAGCATGAAAATCTTTGGCGTATTGTTTCTGCGTGCAGTGTCAGTGAGATAGTATCGACGGACCCAAGATTGAGGAGCTAAGCGTTGAGTCATAGAAGGGCGGGTATGCTCGGAACATGTGCATTCATTCCATGTGTTTCTTTTTGAACTTTGATATTTTGCAAAAACATTTTTGAACTCGAATATCTATTTTATAAAATTAATTTGAAAAGGCATAGAATGCCTTCACTATAAATACATTTTGTTAAATGTAAATGTTTATGGGCTTGCCATAAGTGGAATAAACTTACTTGGGTGATTTTGGTGATTAGTGATAGCAGGGCATCCGGACTCGGTTAGGATCACAAGCGGATAGAGTAGGAAGGGTTCCCTGAAGCCTCCTCTTCAACTCTGGAATGCCTCCTACGCCGGTCATCCTAATAAAACTTGACCTCCTTCGAGGTCAATCTAGTCATAGAGTCTTGCTAATGGGAGAAATCCTCGATAGGCTCTTCTATAGTACTGCTTGATCCCGAAACTCACGTATCTCGGCGGCGGTCTCTCCAAACTTCATCCGGCCTGAGCCTTCTCTGGGTCCCACTTGACGGCGACACGCTTGATGTGACTCCGTGTCCCAAAAACCTCACCTCGGTAAGCCAAAACTCTCATTTCTTGAACTTATTTGTCTGGTGAGTGGTCGACAAGCTGTAAAACAATCCTCAGTGATGCTCGTATCGCTCTGTGGGAGTAGATGAATCATCATGAACTTCGACAAGCGTCCCCAGAATGGGGTTGGGCCTGCCCACATGTATGGGGTCCATGAATCTTTGCTAGCGCATTCGTCAATCGAAGGGCATCCGCAGAAGTAAATTCAAAGGGCCCATGCTTGGCGTCCCTGTATTTGTCTTAGGGATATATGTCTCCGCAACCGCAACTAATAAGTAAGCAGTCGAAGAATTACATCTTGGGTGACCGCGCTTCTCTGAAATGATTAAACAATGAGTAATCCTTGGTAACAAAGTAGATTCTTGTGATCGTAATACACAATTTCAACCACACATGTCAATGCAGTCCGAAAGGTCTTGTCCTTCTTCTTCTCAAGCAGTCGGGCGCCCCATTGTGGTGAAGTGCTGATCTAATGAACCTTGTCAATAGCTCCGTAGCTGGACTACGAGTTCACACCAAACTCAGCGGGTGTCATCGTATCTTTCAGTCAGAGATGGGCGAAATGCTAAGTGTGGCAATCCCCAGGGTCTCTGACCCTCTGCGGGTGATCGGGTAGCTCGATTCGAAAACATCATCATATCGTAGACTACTCGGGGAGATCTAGAAGTCAGGTCTCTAGTCCTCTAGAATTAGGCTCGCTAGCCAACCCATGGCCCCATCCACGACACTGGACTCGTACACCTTTGTGCGAGACGAAATATCATGCTTGTCCCCCTGAAACCTGACAGTCAAAAGTCTGCGTGTAGGCGGTAACTCTCCTACGCTCCATGATCGATGATGACCGCATGGCTGATGAGTCAATCCATCCCAGGGATGACATCAAACTCGACATGTCTATAATTTCGGGTCCTTGTGAGTAGAATCCACAGAGATCCCTACAGCTTTCAACCACCACATGTCTCCTATCCTCACCCACCAATCCTTTAAGGAGACTCACATACAAGAGGGCTCATACGAGGCCTCGACCTACACAAGCTGACTCTATCATAAGCGATCTGACAATGAATGATGTGACGTACGATCAAATAACACTCTTATGCAGCAGGCGATATAGCAAAAACGTGCTGGTGGCTGATCTGGTGGCTCATTTACAGTGGTGTGATGGGCGTGGGCAGCTAACGCAGACACGGCGTCCACTGCCGTGGGCCTCGTCCTGCCTCGGCTCATAACCTGACCTCTGCCCCTTGCTGTGGTGCCGTACAGCTCCTTTGAAGCCCGATATTGACTCCTCGGCTGTCTTGTGTTGTGGAGGAATATATTGTCTCTCTGTCCATTGATCGGGACTACGACATCCGAAACCACCAGGATCACACACATCTACGAGAGCTGATCCCTCCTCGTATGTCATTTCTTTGTGATGGTAACACACCATCTTGCCCATTTGTGGCAACTTTAATCCGTCCACGACACGGATGGTGCGACTCTGGAACCTAAGACTAGAAGCCTTACATTTCTTTCCCGAGCTTCAGAAGAAGCGACTCTCCTTATGCTGCTTTACTAACACGCATCCAGAGGTGCTCCGTCATCCTTGATCTCTCTCTCTATGGTCGTTGAGGCCGTCAACCGTACGATTCGTAGCCGCGTAGGCGATCGCACAATCTGCCCGAATGGACAGCTTTAGTCATTCACCGAATCTCGACCTTGGCCATGCGTGGCCCGCGTGGTCATCGTGAAAGCGGGCTAGCTCAGTGAATATAGCCAATACTCTATCACGATCGCAGTCCGCATGACTCCCAGGAACTCGAGCCTTATGACTGACGTTATTCGAAAATACTTGCCCATGAAAGATCATGGAACACATGATCATTTGCCTCATATATCTAGGGTCTTTGCCCGATTCCACCCGTCTTGGGGCCTTACCCTCTGGCCGGAATCGTAGTGCGATCTGGTCGTGTCGGAGGTAATCTCCATAGCCTCCAACACTTTCTCAACCTGCATGAACCAATGGTCTGCCACCATAGGATCTCCTCCCCCTGTGAATGTCGGAGGATAATGTGCCCTAAACCTCTGGAGGTTACTCGGACCTCCTATTTGCACCAACTGCGCTAGCATCTGTGCTTGACGTCGAAATCCCCTAGACCTCAACAAAAGCATTGGTCAAATGCAGTGGTGCTTGGCTAGCACCTCGTGGGCGACCCCTACGTCATAACTCTCGACTAACCATACACACATGTTAAATGGCAAGTTAAGATTCAATGCATTAACTACAGGTGTAAACAAGCCTCGAGACAATAATCTACATACTAAACATTCCATACCTGATATCCACATGCATTCTGGGTAATGCAAGACAATAATTTCATATATTAAATCATATTCAACAAAAAAAAAATTATTTTATTTTATTCATTTATTTTTATTTTTAAAAAAATTATTTATTAATTTTTTTGCTTCCTCGTGAAACGGTGTTCATGAATAGTATCAATGATGACTTCGAGCAGTGTCACACAGTCAAAAGCGGGATTGGAGTGCATAGTGCACGCCCACCCATGGCCCGAGTGCGGCGCACGGTGCGCGTTGGCGGCTGTGTCTGTGCGATACCAGTGGCCAGTGTCACGCATGGCATGTCTTTGTGCTCATCGCGGGTGCTGCGTCGTATCGTGGGCGCCTCCCACGGCGCGTGTCATGCTGTCTCACGATCGACCGAGCAACCCGGGCCTTTGTCTTCGCTACCTCACGGCGGGCCGACCTTGTCGTGGGGCCTCTCGGCACGTATCCTTAGCTGGTATAGTGTACCGTAGGCGCGCGTGGCGGAAGTATCGTGGCCCTTACTCTGCCGCCCCCATTGCGTAATCACGATACAATGCCTTTGTATCGTGACGAGTGCAAAAATGGGCGTGTGACCCTCTTTGCCTGCACCTTCTTTTTTTCATCATTTTTTTCTTTCATTTTTCCACCTATTGGAAGACCATAAAAAATTATTTTTTTATTATTTTCCAGTAGAACAAAATAAATTCATTAAAATTTATTTTATTTACTTTTTTCCAGTTTTACACATTGTAAAACCTCAAAAAAATTTCTTCAACACATTTTTTTTCCTATGTGCTATTCACCAAGCACACAAACCATACAACATGACACCACGATCACATCACTAAGCAATCCTTCGAGTGCATAAGGGAATCGTGATCTAACCGTCTTACATCGAGTCCTATAGGTGTCGTATGCAACTTGTGATACTAAGCTATACTTTAGTATCCGACATTAAGCTTTAGGTATTTATAAACCTAAGCTTTGATACCAAGCTGTGATGCCCCATTTCTCGGGGGTCCGTTGACAACCCGTCAACCCACGGAATATTCGTGGATGTCGGGTAACCCGACACCACTCATAAAAATCGGGCAGAGTCTCCTTTGTACGGGGAGCTCTACCTAAAATACAACATGTCTCAATCACATGGCAACCTGTCCCAATATTTTACAAAAACCACACCGAGTCCATATACAATTAAAATGAGTAAAAATGGCTACGTGGGCTGCCATCAATAAATAAACATATACAATCAACTATATTACATGGTTGAGAGTTGAAATCACTCTTAATTCAAAACATATAATAAAATTTAAAGTTTTGCAATACATAGTATACAAAATGAATACGAAAGCCACAATCAGAACACCTTTTAGCATTATGGCCTTTAGTGAGCGTCGTCCTCCTGTACACTCCCTGTACCTAACATAGTGATCTCTTGATAGGGTGAGCAATGCCCAGTAGAGATAATTTCGTGGGTTACTCCGCTAAGTGCGTGTGTCATGGTAAATGATCACGCTCAGTAAATACAGCAGTCCTACTTGAATGTCTATATGCCCCGATCCATGTCTCGAGTCATCACCAACTACCTCACACATCCACCTAAGCCAAATGTGAGTAAAAATACGATTCAAAACAAAGCTTTTTGTTCTCGAAAGGCACCTCTGAGAGTTTCGATAAAATTTATTGGACAACCCTGAGGTGAATCTATTGGATAACCCTCAGAGAAACAACTGTAGGCCCCTCGACGTGAATTGTTGGACAATCTCCCAACAATTCTCGGAAAATCTTACATCAAAAATTCCTTTCCTAAACATTTCGTTTTGTTTTCTATCATGTCATGCACTCACACCTAATATTCTAGGGTGCCCCAGTGCATATGAAATGCATTGTGTCAATTCCAAAATATTCATGCTAATATATTTTTTATGTGTATATTAACATAACTAAATTCACATAATTCATGTTATTCAAATTACAACAATAACACCAAAATTAGCTCACATGGGCTAATTAACCAATCAAGCAATTCATTTGAATCACCCGAAACCCACGAAATCACCACCGCAAACAAAATCACGTGAACAACTAGAGCCTCGGTCGACCTTTGTTCCTGACCCTGTAGAGATCTTCTCCGCTCGATTCAAATGTTTTGGGGCCGAAATTCTGCAGCTAAATCAAACTCGAATATCCTAACCATTCACATGGCTCTTGTAAAGAATAGCACAAGTAGGGAGAAGATCCTACACTCTTGGAGTTATCGAACTCCCACCAAATCGGTGTTGTCCACGCATAGCCACGGCTGCGTGGGTCGACTTTAGCTTCTTGCTCAGGTCGAGCAGACGGTCAGAATCTTGGGAAATCTAGAGAGAGTCACTCTTTTTCTCTACCATAGAATCTCAAAACCCTACTCACTGCACATTTTCTCCAATTTTTGGAGAAGAAAACTATTCCTATCTTGTCTTATTCATTTAACTTTCCAATAATTCCATCAATGTCCCTTTAAGCTTTAGATTTTGACACTTGGCTTAATCTAAGCTATTCATTTCCATCATCTCACTAATCATGCAACATGTGTCACATGGGCACATGTAGTAGGTGACTTTTATAACATCGCATGTCTTTCACAAGCCGTTTTACGGCACTCGACACTCGGTGCCTCGAAAAATGTGAAATTCCGACTATCTCGGAATTCGACGAAATTCGACGTGGTAGCTAGATTTTGCGAGACGATTCCAACGGTGAAGTCCATTTCCTCATCCAAGATCTAGAAAATTTCGGGTTTGACCCGAAATTACGTTCCCATCCTTTTTCGGAAATTGAATTTTTCGGGTTTTATTATCACACAACTTGTAACACATTATTACCTGACAATTCATAAGAATGCACAATGAATACTTTGAAACGAGCTATGACATGATATCGGACAGCCGAGCCCTAGAGCATTCATAGCTTTCAGCTCTATCTTATAGCAGCATGTCTAAACCAGTACCTACCAAGCCTTAGGTATTCGTATAACTAGGCTTTGATATCAAGTTGTAACGCCCTAAATCTTGGGGGTCTCGTTGACAAGCCATCAACCCACGGAATACTTGTGGGTATTGCATCTCGATACCACACTATAGTGTCTCATTGACCGAGACCCTTTTTTTTTTTTTTTTTGAGTCAAAGTGGTCTAACCAGGCCCATTTATCTATACTCAAGAATACACAAGGCTATATTACCATAATCCTTAAGAGTTTAGTACATTACTCTTATCTGAAACTTATATCAAAACTGATTTTGTTCTAATACATGTTTTACAAAATAAAATCAAAGCCACAATCGGCCTTCTTCACACACGTGTGGTCCCCGGGATGGTCGATAGCCTGCACATGACATGGGATAACTCCACACAGGGCTACTCCGCTAAGTGCACATCTGATACCATGTTCATACAATAATACACACATCAACTTCGGATTGAAGAATATACCAATTCTAAATGGAATCTATATGTCATGAAATGAGATGTGACTCACCATGCCCCATGTCAGAGTCCTCACTTGAGCTCTCTCACACAGCCAAAGCCCATGTGTAGCATGATCTGGATGACATCCAATGATTATTTTCAAAAGCAGAATTTCATTTGTTTATAAACCCCAGCTTTTTGGATGATACATCACAATGATCATTTGTATTCAAATCTATGAGCCTTTTTGTGGGTGAGTGGATTTTGGTGTCTCAAGCGGAGCTTCACAAACCTAGATACTTTTCACGGTCTTTTCCTTTCTTGGGGACTATGTCTGACCATAATTGGTGGGTTTTTTCACTCGATGAGGGATCTATCCCTTCTTGCTGATACCTGGAACATATTTTGTTTATCATTTCATTCAACCGCGTGACTCTGTTGGACATTGTCCCATTTATTGAGCCCACCCAATTAAACACCAAACGCAATGTCGATTTATTAACCATGCACTCTCACCTTGTGTGTACTATGCATATACAATGCAAATACAACTACATGTTAGCTCATGTTACATGTATAATACACGCATGGAACAATTTATAAACGCACTTTATGCCAAGTACCATAAATAATTATATTGAAAGAATATAATTTATCCATTCATGCTAATATATGTAACACCCATAAATCAACAAATTTACAACACATTCAGCATGTTAATAAATTTCCAGCAATAACACAAAAAATAGTCCATAACAATCGGCCATTCCTAGCCATAAATCAAGCTATACTCAGCCTTGGAAATAATATGGACTCAGTCCAAAAATTTTAGCTTTTGTTTGGTCTTTATTTTATTTTTAATAACTCAGACTATCATTAAACGAGTTATAAAATTGATCCTGAAGCATTCCTCAAACTCTACCCGAAAATTGTCTCGAAAAACAGTTTCTAACAAATCCAGGTTCTTAAATGTCAGAGCGGTCCCGATGTTGAAATCCCGATCCCGTAGTTGGGGTTGAATCCACGCCCATTTACGTATAGATTAAGAGGAACCAATGGAGAAA
Organism: Tetrastigma voinierianum; assembly: GCA_016808115.1. Taxonomy (NCBI): domain Eukaryota; kingdom Viridiplantae; phylum Streptophyta; class Magnoliopsida; order Vitales; family Vitaceae; genus Tetrastigma; species Tetrastigma voinierianum. The sequence goes on from JAEQBH010008507.1 coordinate 121,454, forward strand.
ACCCTACCTCTTTTGTTTTGGCACCACACTCGCCAGCTCTCGTCGAGTAGATAACTTTGGTCTCGGCTGTCGACTTTCTGACCATCGAACACAGCAATCGGAGAGTGCACGGTAGGCTCTCATTTTCTCTCTTCTCTCTTTTCCTTTCTTTTCCCCTTTTCCTTCATTTCCCACGAATTGATTTTTTTTCTCTCATCTCTTTTGTTTTCCTCTCCTTCTTTTCTTTCTTCCTTTCTTTTCTTTCTTTCTTTCTCATCCACCGAATTTGTTCTCCTTGGTTTGATCTATGGCGCCCGAGCAGGAAGTCCGTTGACTACGTGGCAGCGGAAACACTCGTGAATGTCGGGTGACCCGACATTTTCTCCACGAATCGAATGAGTCTCCTTTATGCGGGGAGCTACTGCCCGAATACAAAACCTGCATATATCGTCCCTAACGATTAATATATCAATATATCGATATATGAAATCACATGATGTCTGGCCACTTGAGCCTAAGCGATACTCATAATACATACTAACTATGAATCAACTATATACCAAATAGTTACAAGAGTTACAATATTTTCACTCTTATCTGATACATATATTAAAATTAGACATTTGATACATGTATATATTATCAACCAAAGCCACGACCGAGGCTTTCTTATTATCCTCAATCCTAGGATGAGCCATCCCCCTACTTTGCTCCCTTGTACCTGTAAAATAATATCCCTCGACAGGGTGAGCTAATGCTCAGTAGTGGAATCGCCCTAAAATTGGGCTACTCGCTAAGTGCGGTCTGATGTTCCAAAATAAAAACATACATTCAGCAAATGCATGATCCTACTTGAATGTCTACATGACCAAACTCAGATCCAGGAGTCCTCGCAGGCTCTCTCACACTGCTAAACCTCGTATGAGAATTATTGTTTGTTAGTGGACAGCCCTCCACGTCTTATATATATCAATTAGATTAGTCTCGGCGATTGATATATTATTTGTTTGTGGACTACCCTTGGTGAATATCAGTTGGGCCCGTCTCGACGATTGATATTTTTAATTTGGACTACCCTCAGATAATTAATATTTTGAGACAACCCTCAGAACCATTTTCTCTAGACTCATCTCATGCCTCCTCCTATAGTCTAGGGTGTTCCAATGCATATCGAATGTTACATGTATGTCAATTCAATAGTCATCATGCAAATAATAAACATGCACATATCCACATAATATCCAATCACACAATCATGTCATGTAATTATCATTTCAAACATCAAAAATTAGCTCATGGGCTAATAATCAAACGAGAGCAATTGACTTGAGATCACTCGTGACCAAACCCATTTTCACACAAAAATATATTTTGAAACATTTGTTTAGGGAATAGTGAAACCGCCCGGATTACTATTCTGGAAATTCTAAATCATCCGGTTCACTTAGTGAACACGGGTTTTCCACGACCATTAGACCTATGTATCACAATACAATTCATTTCATAATTTATGAATTTAGCACCCCATAACAACCAAAAACGGTCACGGTGTAAAAAATTTCTAAAATTTCCAAATTCGGTCTTAAGTTTTGGGACCGTCGAAACTATTTTTCAGCGAAACAGTTCCAGTCAAACATGAAAAAATGCTAAGAAGAATAAAACCCAAGTAGGGGAGAAACCTACCTCTCGGAGTTTGAAAAACTCACAAATCTGAGTACCACGAAGCCCTCTACGTGTGACTCGCTAGCGTAGAAGGGGCGTAGGCGGTCGGATCGCGATATTCTGAGAGAAGGAAGACTCTCTCTCCGCCCCAAACTCAAGCAGTAATGCGGTTTATCTTTTTTTGGTTTTCCGTTTTCTCTTCTTTTCATTTGGAGAAGATGAAGTCACTATTCCTGTTTTGTCTTCTAGTGACTTAAGCAAATCTAATGCACATTATGTCCCTTCATTTTCAGTTTGACATTCGGCACTATCTCGGCCGTCCATTTTCATGTTCTCTACTCATACCGCCTTGGCACATGAGTCGTGTTATATGTGGCTTGGTCGCGTCGAAAATCGTTTTACGGCACGACCGCGATGCCTCGAAAAGCGTCTTCGACTCAGGTGTCTGATTGACGAAAATTTACGTGCTAGCTAGATTTCACGAGGCGATTCCAGCGGTGAAATCTGTTTATCATCACGAGATCTAGAAATAAATTCCGGATTTTTTTTACTTAGAAATAACAATTTTTATGTCGAAATTACGATTTGCCCTTTTTGAAATTGGAATTTCTCGGGTCACCTGAATCGAAAGAAACTTCCTCTCAATTTCTTATTCCCTCTCTCAATTTGACTTCTCTCACCACATGACACATGTCTGGGTGAGCCATGAATTCCTTTTACTATTCATGTGTCATGTGTGCATTGTCACATGGATAGCATGCGATGTGACGTTGCCACCACATGTCTCTCATGTCATGTACGCTCCCTAAGATTGCCATGTGGCATCCACATGGTCATGCCATGTGACACCATTCCATGTGTCATCAGACACTCGTGCCTCGAAATACATGAAATTCCAACTATCTCGGAATCCAACGAAATTCGACTGGGTAGCTAGATTTCGCGATATTATTCGGCGGTGAAGTTCGTTTGCGTCAGAGATCACAGAAATTTAGGTTTCAGCTTTTGTACTATAGCAACAAATTACCGTTTTGGAAAAATTGTGTGAGACCGGAAAATCCATGTTTTACAGGAAGGATGGGAATGGTAATTCGGTCAAAATCGAATTTTCTAGATCTTGAGCCAGCGAAGCGGACTTCAGTTTGGAATCGTCTCGTGAAATCTAGCTACCACGTCCGATTTAGTCGGGTCGAACGATCCAATTTCACGTTTTTCGAGCACCAATAGGGATCGCATGTGGCAGCGCGTTTTGGGTGGCGAGCGCGCGTGTCGAGTCTGGTCACGGTCGAGCTTGAGCTTAAGTGTGTGGGTGTGTTGGCCAGCGTGGCGTGATCTGGGTGAAATGCTCAAGTAGTTGGATAAGAGGATAAGGTGTAATCCTCTCGACGATAGGAATTTGACGTAATGGGTGGGAGGGGCTTTTCTGCTTGTCCCGATCTTGACGAATGGATTGGGAGAGGAAGAGAAGGGGAAAGGAGCAGCCCAGGAAGAGAGAGGAGAGTGTGGGATTTTAAGAGAGAAGCTCTACCCCTTCTCTCTAAATTTCCAGCGATCGAATGGCGACCGACGAACTAAGCAAAGTTGCTCCCACAATGGCGAGGCCTGCGTGGTACCATTTTTGGGGAGTTGTGACCTCCGGGAAGGTGGGGTTTTTCTCCCTCTTGCTTTACTTTTGTTTAAGGGCCATGTAATGGATGGGGGATTTGTTGAGAGCTGGATAGGCGGTAATTTAGGTTCCAACATGTTTGGGTGGTGAATAAATCACACAGGTGGTTTAGACCGAGTTCACGGGTTGTTTATTGTGATTTGTGTGTGATGTTGTGTTATTGTCATGAGAAAATAACATGCTGATTGTGATTTTGTGGGCGATTCAAGATGAAGCTGCGGATTTTCCTACTGTAGCCCGCGTGTGAGATAATTTTTATGTTATTGATTGTAAATTGAATAACATGATTTATACCGAAGTTAATTTTGTTAATATATGCATGAGTGATATATTACTTGAGGTGTTGAATGTTTGTTGCGCCATTACATTGCACTTAGGTGAGAATGGCAAGTAGGGAAATTCCCTTTCTTGGCATTCTTTCTGCATAATAGAAATCTTTTCGAGATGCAGAAAGGCCTTTTGGATGGGATGCATCAGGGCGTAGGCGAAGAAGCAGTGAGATGGCCTTATCTTGTATTTTGTAAAGTGCGGGCAAGAGACCCACGGGTTTGTATAAATTGTAATAAATACGATTGTGAGCAATTGTAGTCATCGTTTTTGTATAAAATATATATTTTATGAGTAGGATGTGTAGGCCCAGTGGCCATTTGTACCTGGTATGGGTTTCATGAAGAGAGACATGTAGATTCCAGCGGGTTGACGGGTGTCAGCGGACACCCGGAGTTTGGGCGTCTAAAATTGCATTTTCCTAAGTTTCTGAAAGATGCTTGAATAGAAATAAACAGTTAGCGAACCCGTTTTGACTGTGGGCTCCGAATGGTACAGCTTGATAAGTTGGGCTGACTGTTCTCAGCTTTAAACATACATTACATATATATATATATATATATATATATATATATATATATATATATATATATATATATATATATATATATATATATATATATATATATATATATACTTACTTTCTTTTATGAATCTTTCAAAATCTATTATTTAAAAAAATATTTGTTTCTTTTTTTGTTTTTGGTTTTGTGATCGAAAATTCCTAACAACCTAATATGAATTATTTTTAAATGAGTTAACTTGTTTTTAGTTTCTCATACCTAATGAGGTATTTTAAATAAGTTAACTTGCCTTAATTTCACATTCCTCATAAACTTTTTTGTTAAATAGAATAGATAAACCAAAACATAATTTTTCGGAAAATTAAGATGACTAATGAAGTATTATCAAAATGGTATTTTATACTTGGTTAAAACTATATATTAAATCTCAATCAAAATGATTGAAGAAGTAATAAAATAATATAACGGTTAAAGCTATGTAAATCTCAATCAAAATGGTTGAAAGATGACTATTAGTATTGTATTTTGAAAAATAAAAGTGAGTAAGGATGGTTTTGTAAATTAAGGAGTGTAAAATACCTAATATTTTAAAGTAATATAGATTTATAGATAATAATAGTGAGTGTATACTTGCTAAATGCCAGAATAAATGAAATAATAATAAATAATTTTTATTTTTGTAATATTCATATTCAAGAATTAAATAAAAATAACAATATTATAATTATATATAAAACCAAATTAAAGAAAGGATTTGAATTATATATAAATAAAATTACTCTTTTTATATTAAATTTTATGATAATGAAGTATTTTAATGAATTTTTATAGGTAAAAAAATGAATACCATATCTATTCTTATGACATTCCTCAAAACAATTTTTGTACAATTTTTAATTTATTATTTCATGCATAGTTTTAAATATGGTTTTTCCTTTAATAGTTATAATATTGAAAATTTATTATCACCTTATTTCTATTGTCGATAAAATCTCATAAATTAAAAAAAAGAAAAAAGAAAATACTTTATTATAAGCATTTAAAATTCTTAATTATCTAATAAGGAAAAACAAAAACCATATCGATTCACCTTTTTAAATCATCCAAATTAATACGTAACAAAAACCATATTGATTCACCTTTTTAAATCATTCAGAATTAATATATGGTAACAAATTCTAATTTTACAAAAAATAATTGTGATTTAAACCACCATGAAGTAATAATAAATATTAGAGTACAACAAATCAAAAAATAATAATAAATAATAGTCACAAATAGAATTGTGCCAAAGTCAATTGAATTATAAAATCACTAGGAATCCAAAATTTCAAATTAAATCCATTTATAAATATAAGACCTCATAAAATTAACAAAAGAAAAAAGAAAATTGATTTTTTATTATAACCCGGAATTTCTTATCTAACTAATATGGAAAAACAAAAAAAATCGTAATAATTTACCTTTTTTAAGTCATTCAAAGTAATACAGTAACAAATTCTGATTTTACAAACAAAAATGTATACAACTTAAAACATAAAACAACAATAAATAATAGACACAAATAAATTATTTTGCAAGGAATTGAGATTAGGTATGTGGAATGGAGAAGTGATTTACGGAAAAATGCTTAAAAATCGTAAATTTCGGCTACGAAATTGTAATTCGATTAAAATCGAATTTATTCTCTGCCGGATCTCGGATAGCGAAAGCGGATTTTCTGGTTGGAATCTTCTTGCGAAATCCTAGCTAACCGCGTCGAATTTCGTGGTCGAAGCATTCGGGTGTCACGTTTTGCCGAGGCATCGCGGTTCGGGGGTAGGTAAAAATGATTTTCGATGCGACGAAAGTCACATATAACACGTACTCATGTGCCATAAGTGGCATGAGTAGAGAAATGATGAAAATTGATGGCCGAGATAGTGCCGAATGTCAAAACTGGGAAAATAATGGACAAAATTGTCATTTTTGAGTTTGATTAAGTTGGAAAAAGACAAATTAGTGATAATTGGCCTTCTTCCTTTAAAAGCAGACAGCATTAGAAATCAAAAGGGGATAAGAGTGACTATGGCTGGTGCGTTTCTAGTGAGAGAGAGTCTTCGGCTACTCTGCAAATATCGAGAGCGTCAGGCCAGGTCGAGTCGGGACAAGAAGGAAGCCTGCGAGAGGCTGTGGCGTGGGCTCCGGTTTTAGGGAGTTCGTCCAAACTCCGAGAGAGGTAAGGGTTTCTCCTGCTTAGGTTTATTCTTTAATTAAGTACTTTGGTAATGTTTGAGTTGAATATGAAATTTGTGAGGGTAGTTTGATCGGTTCCAAATCTTGGGACCGAATTGTTATAATTTTTGAAACTTCAAATGGACAGCTCGTGCAGTTCACGGACTGTTTGTGATGGGTATGTTGGAAATTATGTAATAAATGATGCTTTGGTATGTATAGGGCCGGTAATGGCTGTGAAATTTGGGTTCACAAAGTGAACTGACGTTGATGATTTTAAAGAATAGTGACAAGGTTTCACTATTCGAGAATATCATTTTATGAATTAATGTGTTTGGTAGATAATTCAGTAGAATTGCGTGTTTGATCATTAGCTCATGTGACTAATTTTGATGTGATGAAATGCGAAATTACATAACATGATTGTGTGATTTAATTTTTATGTGAATATATGCATGTTTATATATTTTATGTGTTATTATTTGTAATGGAATTGGCATCGTAGTGTGCGGCTGGGACATACAAGACGGTGGGAGTAAGTGCATGAGATGAGTTTAGAGAAAATGAGAGAAAGAGAGGAGAGAGAGAAGAGAGAGAGGTTTCGGAGGGTTGTCTAAAAATGATGGTGTTATCGGAGGTAGTCCATGCCAAAAATATCAATCGATGGAGGCGGCCTGATTGATATACATCGGGTGAATCCATAAATAATATCAATGAAGTCGGAGGCAGCTCAAATTGATATATATATATATATATATATATATATATATATATATTTTATATATATATATATATATGCCATATATATATATACTCTGCTATATATATATATATATATATATACATATACATCGGAGGGTTGTCCCTGAGAATAAACACAATAATTCTCATACGAGGCTTGGGCGAGAGTGTGAGGGAGTCGATGAGGACTCGGGGTATGGGATGGTCAGTTAGGCGTTAGTAGGATCATGCATTTGCTTGAATGTGTGTTTGCACTTGCAGATACATATGCATAGGTGGAGAGTAGCTACTTAGGGTGATTAAACTCTTGACGTTAGAACTACCTTGTCGAGGGATCTTGTGCTACGGTGCGGGGAGCGTGCGAGGGGCGGCTCGATCCTGGGGCGAGTTTAGAAGAGGCCCGGAATGTGGCTTTGATGGTTCACACATGTATTAGAGATTGTTTTTCGTTTAATATATGTTGTATGAGTAAAAACAATTGAACTCTGGAAACTATTGGATATAGTTGGATATATATATTGATGAGTAGTGTTGTATTGGGACCAAGCGGCTGTTTGTACTCATGATATTGATGTTTTGGGACAGATTTATATACGGGTTTGTATTTTTGGTAGAACACAAAATGCAAGGAGGCTACGCCGATTTTAAATAAAATGTCGAGTTGCAGAGCATTCACGAGTATTCCAGCGGGTTGACGGGTAGTCAACGGACCCCGAGGATCGAGTGTCTAAGAGTAAGTATAAAATCAGTATATCTAAATTTTCAAATTAAATTAAATTTATAAATATAGGTCTCATAATTTATGAATAACAAAAGAAAAGGAAATAATCTATTATAAACATTTGAAATTCTTATTTCTTATTAATAAGAAAACAATAATAATGATAATTTACCTATACAAATTTAAAAGATCAAAAGTAATAAATAGTAGGTATAAATATTTCATAATCGTAATTAAAATTAATAGGATTAATTTTAAAAAGAAGTAAACCTGTATTTATATGATAATAAAATAATTTTCATAGCATTAAATATTAATAAATTACCGATAACAAGAATTAAAATAAATTTTTACCCTCAAAACTTCAAAATATAAGTATTTTTTAATGTTAATGGTTAATATTGTAATAAAATAAATTCAATGTTTTTTTTTAAAATAAAAGATAAATCTTAATGTTAAATATTAATAAATTGTAATAAATAAATTAATTAATTAAATTAAAAAATATTTTTGAAATAAAAAATTTAACAAATACTTTTGTATGTTATATATTATCCAATTTGGTTGATGAAATAGAGTTTGAGAAAAAAAAAGGGCAATTTTGGATCGGAATTACAGATTTGTTACATTTGTTTCCAAAAGCATATGTTACACATTCGATTAATTTGAAACAATAAAAAAGATCTGTTACACATTTGTTTGATAAGTATAAGTATAAAAAAGGCAATTTTTAGAGCAAATTTTTGTAAAATACTTTGTCCTTTCAAATATAAGTATTTTGTAATGGATTGTTTAAAATTATATTTTTTTAATGGTATTAATATGGTTAGAAAATAAATTTTAACTTAAATATTTAATAAATTATACTAAATAAATAATTATTTTAAATTCAAATATTTAATTAAATAAAAAATTGACAATTAGGAAAATTAAAAGTAAATTTTTTTAAATGAAAATATAAATTTAAAAAGTAAAATGCAAAAAATATTTTAAAAATAAAAATTTGACAAACAATTGAATTACCTCTACCTATGAATTTGTTTGATGAAATGTATTTTGAGAAAAAGAAGTTCAATTTTAAGAAATAATATGAAAATAAAATAAAATTTATAATAATAAATTAAATGTAAATACAAGTTTGATTGATTTGAGACAATAAAAATCCGTTACACATTTGTTTTGGTAAGTATAAGTATTAAAATGGTATTTTTGGGAGCAAATTTTGTAAAATCACCTGATATTTTAAGAGTAGTATAGAATGATAAAATAGATTTTAACCTTATTAATAAATTATTATAAATAAGTAGTTATTTTAAAATTTTTAAAAAATAAATAATTAGTTTTAAAATAGAATTTTGACAATCCATTTGTAACTTTCATTATGTGATTTGGTCATAAGTATTTTTTTAAAAGAAAAAAATGAAGTCCACATGCCTAGCTGAATTGGTTTATTTAAACTTTGAGATTTCTATCAATTGAGTATGTGGACTTCTTGAAAGATATTTATTTTTAGAGATTATGATTAATTTTGTGAAACCCCGAGAAAATATAATTTTCTGGAAAATGGCAAAATGGTAATTTCAGTCAAAATCCAGAATTTTTCTAGATCTCGGATGACGAAGCGAAGCTTGTAGTTTGAATCGTCTCACGGGAAATCTAGCTACCGTCAAATTTCGTGAATTAGAAGTGATCGAAATTTGCATGTTTTGAGACAACGGCGTAGTGGGGACATGGCGCATTTTGGAGTGGCTCCACGTTTATTGCCATGTGTCAGTCTTTGAATCAATCGACTTGAGCTCAAGTGTAGGACGCATGGACATGTGGCACTAGCATGATTGGAGGGAAATCAAAGTAGATGGATAAGGTGATAGGGTAATCGATGAGCAGCAGGGTGGACCAGTGGCGAGTGAAGGGTCTCAATTGACGCCATCTTAAGCCAGTTGGGAGAGGGAGAGGAAAATGACCCAAGGATTTGAAAAGAGTTTAGAGAGAGACTCATTCTCTCTAAATTTTAGACAATCGGGCAGGCGGTTTGGCCAGACAAGAGGAAGAGTTAATTATCACGGCAAGGGGCATGGGAGGCGGGAATCGGGGATTCGACAAACTCCAGAGGTAGGTCTTCTCTGCACTTTGGTGCCTCTCTCTTTAAGGGTTGTGTGGTGAAATTTGTCTTGCCACTGGGGAATGGTTGGTTTGTATTTTGAACCGTGAGAAGGTACATACATTGTGTGGTAGTACACATGTAGGCAGAACTTTAGAGTGGTTTTGGGTGAAATAAAGGAAATTTGGAAGTGTCCCTTCTGGTAAATTGTAGCCACATCAGTGAACTTGATATTAGGCTTTTGAATTTCTCAATTCGGACCTCTGTAGACCAAGTTATGGTATTTTTACTCTGAACATCCTAATGGGCGAGAGGTCAGCCCATAGAGGTCAACCTATAGAGGTTAAAGTTTTGTCAGAGGGTCGGCCTGACAGGGTCGGCTGTGGGAGTCGACCTAAGTGGGGCTGTAGAGGTCAGGCTGTAGAGGTCAGCTGCTAGAGTCAGCAGCTAGAGGTCAGCTCAGCCAGGTCAGCTCAGCCGGCCGGTTCGGACTGCCGTGGGTTCAATTGCTCGGCCAGGCTCGGTCGGCTGTTTGGGTTTGACTATGTATGACCTCCAACCGGAAGAGTCATAACTCCTTGATCGAGCTTCCCGTTCCGATTGTTGCTTTTTGTTTCCTATGGAAATCTCATTGAGTCAATATGATGTTAGGCTTTAGAATTTCTCAATTCGGACCTCTGTAGACGAGGAGTTATGATCCTTTTCACCAGGGTCGGAGTCGGCTCGGCTGAGTTGGTCGGCTGGTGGGATTGTGACTATATGACCTCCCGAGCTTGGAAGGTCGCTAGCTCGCCGTCCATTTCCGTTTTGGATGTTCTTGGACTCTGAAGTGTTGAGTGAGATGATGTTAGGTTTTGGAATTTGTCAATTCGGACTTCTGTAGACCAAGTTATGGACCTTTTGCAGTCGGGTCAGCTCGACCCGATTCGAGATTATTTCGGTAGTGTGATACGTATGACCTCAACGGAAAGGTCATAACTCCTTCGTCCGAGCCTACTGTTTTGGATGTTCTTGGACTCTATGCAAAACCCATTGAGTCAAGAATCCATTCATATGCCTGGGAATGTTGGGTGTCATCTTAGGGTGTCGAGACCGAGCTCAGCGGTGATCAGCTCGACGATTTTGGTATTTCGTCTCGGTTTGACTACGTGTGACCTCCAACTTTGGAAAGTCATAACTCTTTCGTCCAAACTCTGTTTTGGATGTTCTTGGACTATATGGAAAGCCCATTGAGTCAAGAATCCATTCATATGACTGAGGAAGATATTGGGTGTCAGACCGAGCTCATTTAGGTCAGGTCAGGTTAGCCAGTTCTGGTCAGCTCGTCTGGGTTTGACTATATATGACCTCCAACTTCGGAAGGTCATAGCTCCTTAGTCCGAACTCCGTTTCGAGTGTCCTTGGACTCTATGGAAAGCCCATTGAGTCAAGAATCCATGTCTGTGGAGCATAGCAGGTGTCAGACCGAGGTGTTAGACCAAGCTCGCCAAGTCAGGTCAGGTCGGCCAATTCAGGATTTGACTACGCATGACCTCCAACTTCGGAAGGTCATAACTTCTTCGTCTGAACTCAGTTTCGGGTGTTCTTTGACTCTATGGAAAGCCCATTGAGTCAAGATTCCATTCATATTCCTGAGGAGGATAGTGGATCTTAGGCTGAGCTCTGGAAGGTCAGGTCATCTCGGCAAGTCAGGTCAGCTCGGCTGGGTTTAACACGTGTGACCTCCAACTTCGGAAGGTCATAAATTCTTCGTCCAAACTCCGTTTCGGGTGTTCTTGGACTCTATGGAAAGACCATGGAGTCAAGATTCCAGATAGGTGCCTATAGAGGGTAGTGGGTGATCATAACCTTACTTTAATTGATGTTTTGCACCGGGTGTGCAGGTCGCTTGGTTGTATCAAAGTGAAAAGTCGGGTTTTAACATGACCATTGCATGGCATGTTGTAAACTGTTGTAGGTATTTGTATGTAGGGACAGTTTGAACTAGAAACTGAAAGTTTCTAGGTTTTATGGTTGTTTGATGTTGTATGGATGATTGGAACCAAACTGGTTCATGATTGTGAAGGGGCCATGGGTACCCTGGATGATCTGGTGTGACCTTGTTGTGTGATTGCTTGTAGGAATAACATGCGTGTGAGTATGACATGTTAATGTATGTTGTATGATATTAACATGATGTTGAATTATATAAAAATATAATTGTGGGTAAGCCATTGGAAATTGGATTGTTATTAGCCCATGTGAGCTAATTTAGATGCCACTGTTATGAATTGAATGACATGATGCATGTGAGTTAATTTTGTTAACCTATGCATGATTGAGATATATATTAGCATGTGTTGCATGAAAATGGCATGTGCATTTCATATGCACTAGAGACCTAAGTAATAGGTGTGAGTGCATGACATGAAAGAAAATGAAAAGGATTGTAGAAAGGAATTCGACGGAAGATTTTCGAGTGCCTTGGAGAGTTGTCAGCGTTCATCTCGGAGCGGACCCTTGGCCCATTTCGGAGAGAAATATCCGACAATTCGCCTCGGAGGGTAGTCAAATATACTGCGGAATCTCGGTAGTGAGTTTTCGGGGAACAAAAAAAACTTTTGTTTGAAAGCGATGTTTTGCTCACATTTGGCTTAGGCTTGCGTGAGGGAGTCAGTGAGGGCTCGAGATGTGGGTATGGGTGAGTCACATTCTCATCCATGACATATAGACATTTGAGTAGGAACTTGCATGTTCTACTTAAATGTGTGGTGCGACCATTGCATGTACATAGGTGGGAGTAACCCTCGTGAGGAGATTATCACTCTTGGGCTTTGCTCACTTGATCGTGGGACCCCTTTCAGGTCTGAGAGGCGGCGCTCCTTCGAGGCTATGAGTACTAAGTAGGCCGGGTTGTGGCCTTGACAAGCATTTTGTAAAATATATTGGAATAAACTAGTTTTAATATGTTTTGGCATGTAAAAAGTGTAAAAGAGTTGTACATCAAACTCTTGCAAATATTTATAAGAAATGGGTTATGTGTAAGAAAATTATACATAAATGGGTCTCCATATATGAGACAAATGAGCGTGATATCGGGATACTAGATATTCCACTGAGTTTCACGGAGTTGACAGTTGTCAAACGGGACCTAAGGATGGGGCGTCACGAGAATAGTATCGAGCCTAGGTTTATAAATACCTAGAAGCTAGATGTTAGGTATACGATTTACCTAGGACTTGATGTGAAACAGGTTAGATCATGCATCCATTTGTGCATTTGATGATATTGTGATGTGTGATTGAGCGTGATTTGTATACTTGGTGAGTAGCAGGAAAATGTTGAACTCTAGGCTTAGAAAACATAGCACCTTAGGGAGTTCGGAAAGACAGCTGAGCATGATAGTTCAGAAATTAGTTGTGTTAGTGGTTGGAAATTAGCACCATTGAAGAGGGATGAACGGGTTAGTTCATGTGCTAAATCAATTAATTGGTTGCCATGGCCACCCTTGGTTAGACTGAGATAGAATTTGGGCTTAAGAGGGGTTGGGGGGCCAGCTAGAGAAGCCATGTGTGGATGTTCTTCCCTAGGATGTAGGGTGAGAGTTGACCTGATAGGTCGGGATTGTGAGTTAGAGATCTCCGAGATTCTGCTCATGGTGGACCCTAGAGGGATAGCATCGAGTCGGGTGTGGGTGCACGGTATGGTCATTCACCACTCTTGGTGAGTGTGGGTTGAGTTTGTCTTTGGGACTACGTCCAATGAAGACTCATAGTTCAAATTAGGAAATGAAGAGTAATTAATGTGTGTTGGGCAAAGCAAGAAGGGCGTTAATCCCCTCAGGTGAAAAAGCCTGGTGTTAGGGTGAAGAAGACATGTTAGTATCAGAAAGGTCTTGTAGCCAAGGTGTAGAAGACCGTGGAGATATCCAAAATTTTTGTGTGGGTGTAAGAGACTCGCAGTGTAGGCGGAAAAGTTCCGTTGCCTGAGAGAGAAAACACACGGTCATGGTTATCACATAGACTTAGAGTTGAGTGATAGGAGTCGGGAGAGACTCGAGATTTGGATACCCATTAGGAATTGCATTGGGTGTTGGTGAGCCGGCAAAAGCTCGGTATATGGATGTCATTCAGGACATGGATTAGGTTGACGACCCATAGGATTGTCAATGATTGTGACACTTAGAAAGGTGTTCTTGTAAGCAAGGATTGTGTAGGGTTACATATGCACGTGGTTTGGATCTTTGTATGTGTGGAATTCGGGTGAAATTCTTTTAAGGGAGAATGTAGAGCCAGAAAGAAATCCAAATTTTATGGAAAATGGCAAAATAGTAATTTCGGTCAAAATCCGAAATTTTTCTAGATCTCGGATGACGAAACGAACTTCACCATTGGAATTGTCTCACGAAATCTAGCTACCACGTCGAATTTCGTCGAATTCCAAGACAATCGAAATTTGCATGTTTTTCGAAGCAACAAGCGTAGTGGAGGACACTTGGCGCATTTTGAGTGGCTCACAGTGTGCCACGTGTCAGGTGCTGAATCAATCAACTTGAGCTCAAGTGTGGGACCCACATGGACATGTGGCAACACATGATTGGAGGGAAATCCAAGGTAGATGGATAAGGTGATAAAGGGTAATCCAGGCCTTAGGAATTAGACAAGTGGCAAGTGAGAGGAACATCTCACTTGACTTCTATCTTCTCCCAACCGGTTGGGAGAGGGAGAGAAAAGGCAAACAGATTTGAAAAGAGAGAGTTTTAGAGAGGAGCTCACCTTCTCTACAGAGATTTCTGGCTCAATCGAATAGACCGGTTTCAAGCGAAGCAAGAGGAAGAGTTCATCCTCACGACAAGGGCTTCGCATAGAGACCGAAATCGGGGAGTTTTGACAAACTCCAAGAGGTAGGTCTTCTCCTACTTTGGTTACTTTCTACCCTAAGGGTTGTGTGGTGGTTGTCTTGCCCTAAGGGGAATGGTTGGTTGTTTTTGAACCATGAGGCGCACGTTGTGGTAGTAAAGCATGAATCGGACTTTAAGAACTGGTTTTTTGGTAAGAAGAAGGAGATTTGGCAGTGTGCCTTCCACAGTAGAGTGTAGCCACATCAGTAGGGCTTGAGTGTTAGGCTTTTGGATTTTCAATTCGGACCTCTTGTAGACCAAGTTATGGTCTTTTACTGCGAAACGACCTAATGGGCAGAGTTGCTTAGTAAAGTCCAAGCTATAGAGAATTATTGCCTTAAATTAATTTTATGGGAATTGACGCAGAGAGTCCGACACTGTGGGGTCAGCTTTGTAGAGGTCAGCTTGTAAAGGTCAAGCTGTAAAGGTCAGCCTGTAGAGGTCACCTACTGAAGGTCGTGACTAGAGGTCAGCTCAGCCGGAAGGTTAGCTCGATCGAGGTGTTAGCTCAGCCGGCCGGGTTCAGGCCGGCTCGGCTAAGGATTAGGTCGACTAATTTGGGTTTGACTACGTATGACCTCCAACTTCGGAAGGTCATAACTCCTTCGTCCGAACTCTGTTTAAGGTGTTCTTAGACTCTATGGAAATACCATTGAGTCAAGATGATGTTAGGCTTTGGAATTTCTTAATTAGGACCTCTATAGACCAATTTATGGTCCTTTTACCGAGGTCAGGTCAGCTCGGCTGAGTGTGACTACGTATGACCTCCAACTTCGGAAGGTCATAACTCCTTCGTTCGAACTCTGTTTCGAGTGTTCTTGGACTCTATGAACAGGCCATTGAGTCAAGATGATGTTAGGCTTTGGAATTTCTCAATTATGACCTCTATAGACCAAGTTATGGTCCTTTTACCGAGGTCAGGTCAGCTCGGCCAGTTCAGGTCAGCTCGGCTGAGTGTGACTACGTATGACCTCCAACTTCGGAAGGTCATAACTCCTTCTTCCGAACTCCGTTGCGGATGTTCTTGGACTCTATGGAAAGCCCATTGAGTCAAGAATCCATTCATATGTTAAGGAGGATAGTGGGTGTCAGACCAAAGTGTCAGACTGAACTCAGCTAGGTCAGATCAGCTCAGCCAATTCAGGTCAGCTCGTCTAGGTTTTACTACTTGTGACCTCCAACTTCGGAAGGTCATAACTCCTTCGTCCAAACTCCGTTTTGGATGTTATTGGACTCTATGGAAATCCCATTGAGCCAAGAATCCATTCATATGCCTGAGGAGGATAGTGGGTGTCGGACAAGGTGTCGAGACCGGGCTCATTGGTCGGCTCGGCTGACCAGGTTCACGGTTAGCTCGTCTGGGTTTGACTACGTATGACCTCCAACTTCAGAAGGTCATAACTCCTTCGTTCGAACTCCGTTTCTGGTGTCCTTGGACTCTATGGAAAGCCCATTGAGTCAAGAATCCATTCATATGTCTGTGGATCATAGCAGGTGTCAGACCGAGGTGTTAGACCCAGGCTCGCCCGAGTCGAGTCATCTCGGCTTGATTCGGGATTTGACTACACATGACCTCAACCGGAAGGTCACCTTCTTCGTCAGAACTTCCGGTTCGGGTGTTCTTTGACTATGGAAGCCATTGAATCAAGATTCCATTCATATTCCCGGGAGGATATTAGTGGATGTTACGCCGAGATCCAGGAAGGGGTGTCTACGGTATGTGTAGCTGTATGTGCACGAGGAGCTTCCTTAATTATTTTGGTGCCATATTAGAATTTTGAATGTTGTTTTAAGGGTGAGGAAATTATAGGGTTTTCAGGAATTGTGGCACTTTTACAATTAAGGAAAGTGGAGGGTGAAATTCGATTATGGAATTTAAAAGAGACGATAATAATAAATTACCATAATGGTTTAGGGAAACTAGAAAATTTTCTAGATCTTTCGGATGATGAAACGGTGTCTTAGTTAAATTCGTCTCGCGAAAATCTGGTGACCTAGAAAATTTCGGTCGAATTTTGAGATGAAGTCATAATATTTCACGATTTTAGGTGATAAGTCACGGTGACCCGAGGGACGAATTTTACAAAAAATCTCGGAAGTCGAAAATAAGCGATCTAAGTTCATTTGCAATAAAGTGAACTGAAAAGAAATAAATTTTTTCGGGATAGAAATGGACCTGAATGAGGCAATAGAAGCCATTTATTTAATTAATAATAATAATAATTAAAGAGAAAGGTTAAAAAAAAAAAAAAAGTTAAATAACAGGGGACGTCCGACAGACAGAGAGTGCGTGAGGTGAGAGAGATTTTTTTTAATTTCTTTCTCCTCTTCGTTTCTTTCTCAGATTTATGGAAAATCGGACCGTAGATTTTTATCGGAGCGAGGCAAGTTTGCACACGACGAAACTACGACGTGGGTACCAAAAGCTTAGTATTTCGGCAAACTCGAAGGTAGGAATTTTCCTACTTGAGTTATTTTGCTTCGTCGCATGTAATGGCAAATTTTTTAGGCGTGAAGATTAGTAAACTTCAGTCCCATAATTTTTGGATTGAGTTTAGGAATTTTTAGGAATTTTTGGGACTGTGTTCGGACAGTTTGGGCTGAATTTCGAGACTGTTTTCGGACAGTTCGGATTGAAATTTCATGATTGTAGTTGGACATGTCGGACAGAATTTTCAGAAATAATTTCGGGTGTTTTTAAACTTTATGGAAAGTCTCTTGAGTCAAAAGTGTGCTAAAACAGATAGTTTTTATGGGGCATTTAATGTGTAGGGACATTTTGGTCAATTTCACATCATATTATCGATGTCCTTATCGAATGGGGCCCAACGCGTAAAGTTTTGTTGGAATCGAAGTTCGTTCGATATAGTCACTTTGAAAGCCCTTTGTATGTTTTTCGTTAAAACGTTGAATTGAGGCCATTTTCGTACTTTGTATGGATTGTGTAGGCTATTAAAGCATCCAACGAAAATCTAGCGTGTGACAGAATTGAAAAAGTGATCGAAAAAAGGTGAGTACTCAAAAAGCATTTTCGAAAGCGAAGTGTTTAAATTACAAGTTTGTAAAGTGCTTTGAAATAACGATTGTAATGAGTGAAGAATTTTTTTACCTCCACTTGTTATACTCGGCATAAAATTTTGATTCGATGCCGTCTGATTTAGCTAGTTTAGCAAAACCCCTAGATAGCCTGACTCTCGATTTCGGTCGGATATCTCGGATTGTGCATAGCAAGGTTATGGGATAATATGACTAACTATATTTGCACGGTCGTGATTGAAGTTAGATCGGCATATATTTATATAGTGAGTCGCCCTACGCACATTCGGGGTATATAGATGGATTAGCGACTTAGTACATGGTGATGGGTGTTGGTTCGAGGTTCCATCGCCGAGCATTTTAGTTCGAGGTTCCATTATGTTTATAGAGATCCGCGGTGTTCTAGGACCATATTAGGCGGGTAGTGTTCAGGGTTCCACTCTGGAGTGCCGGGATCAAGTTCGGTGGCATCACGTTTAGGTTATTTCATAAATGGGCCACGATGGTTGGTACTTGATTTGCGATTATGCTTTCGGATATTAACCACCAGCGAAAGCAGTTTTGGCGAGAAATAGTTTTCGCTTGATTTTCGAGAAATGGGCCACGGTGGTTGGTGCTTGATTTCGATTATAGCACTAGGATATTAACCATGCGAAACGGTTTTATTGTGAGAAATAGTTTTTCCTTTAGTTTTCATAGCAAAAACTTCAGTTTCTCTGCCATGATTTTACAACCATTTCTATACAAATTTTCATATTGGGAGAATGCAGTACAACGAACATCAACATTTAGAACTTATAGTACTCCATGACTATTTGGCTCACAATTTTCATTTTTAAATAATTTTTGGTGCAGGTGCTGAAGTCGAGCACTTTCAGGATCCTCGGTCCTAGGTAATGTTGTGATTATATATAAGAATGGGTGTAAAGTAAAAGTAGTAAAGTTAAAATGTGACATTTTGTATATGTAAATATCGCTTTTGTTAAATATGCATGCATGGTTTTGAGAAAAACTGGTTGCGATGAAATTATGTTGGATTGATCCTTATCTTATATTTTTTTTATATAAGTAATTTTTGTATTTCGGGCTTGACCACCGTGCAATCGTTAATACTCTGGATTTTAGTTAAATCTAAAAGGTGTGATTTTGATAGTGGAAATTTTATAACTCACGTTTTCCAAAATGATTACAGCGGTTTTTAACGGCTTAGCTTCATAATGCTTGTGGTCGAGGCGAGCTTGGCTGGGGTTCTTGTGATTACCGGTGATTTCACTGCCACTAGGAAGGGTACATGGTGTTATCAAGAAAGCGATTTTAGAGCGATATTTCACACATTTTTTAAACTATTTTCCACGGTATTTCCCATAAATTGTTTTTATAATGATTTTCTATTGCAACCTATATTGTTTTATCAAATCATATCATCCGTATTGTAAGTGTCACGAATCTTTTAACCTTGAAATTCACAGCGTATGCGGATGAGGTAGTGAGGTCGATCTGGGACTTCTCTGGGAGGCACCTACCTGAGAGAAATGTACGGTCGGAAGATGCCTTAATGAATCAGCCCCGGCAGAACAAACGCCGAGACCGCGGGGCCAGGTGGCGGTACGGCAGCGATGGATGCGAGGTTATATAGATTGTTACAGCGGCTACCCGTGACGTAGGAGCCTCGAGAAAGCGAGAGGGCATGGTAAAGCGCTCTGAGTGGGCTAAAACTTATGATGAATCTGGCGACCCAGAGGCGGCGTACTTATAACAAACGGGGTTAGTACTGAAATTTATGCGATGATGGGGTGTTCGGATGACGAAGAAAGTCCTTTCGAGGGTTCTTGATGGCGACGGGACGGACGGTGGAGGCCATTAGGGGGCACTATAGAGTCGCGGGACCCCGATTAAGCCAGACATTCTGAGACAGTTTGCCAGCGTAGTTATCGGGATGCAAAATGAAGAAGATTCTTCAAGTTAGAGCAACAATCCCTACTTGATGATAGAATACGGCGAGGAGGTTTTGAGCTCGTGAAATTGGTTACCTATGATACGGAAAATAGGAACATAAGTGTAGCGATTCATGGCGAAGCAGGCAGTCGGAATTAAAGTTCATCTAGCTTGGGCATCTCAAAATAACTGGAGAGGCTGGTTGAGGGCTGCACTAAGGTAAGAAAGGACGGTTTCAGTTCAACTTTCGGGCGACGAGACGGTAAGAGGTGGTCCGGTAGTCGACCCGAGCCTGATCGATCTAGTAAAGAAAGAAGAAATGGAATGGCGATAGAGGCTTTCGGAGCGGAGGCGACATCTAACCGAGGATAAATTCACGGGTCGCCACGGCGATAGGAAGTGGTAGATCTTCGGGATCATCTTTTCCATTGTGCCACACATGTTGAGAGGCATCTCGGAGGTGCGGGATGAACATGGCCGGCATGTTTTCCATTGCGGGCAGAGGTCCTTTGTTCGGGGCGTCCCGGCTAGTAGGCGCCAGGACCTGCGGTAAGGTGCGGTGGCATCTTCCACCCCACCAGGCACAGCTGTCCCAATTAAATTTGGTAGGGTTGTTTCACGAAGTGGTGCGATCTGACCTTGGTGAGAATCGCGGTAGGGGTGTAGGGGCGGAGGCGAGTACACAGATTGACGGAGTCAGTGGTGTACTGCGTGCTGGGCTGGAATTACAATCACATAGCGGGAGCGGTGCATCTGGGACGTGATTATTGGTATGATTTCAGTTTATGATCATGATGCATATCATTGGTAGACAGAGCCCTCATTCCATTTATTTAGGTACCATTCATGAGAGGCACCGGATAGAGTCCTGGCATAGATGGTCGTATGGTGGTTTCGTGCAGATGGGGATACTATGATATCCAGACAGTTCTAGGTATGATTGGTGATCGAGAATAAGGATTTTCCGTGGACTTGATAGTCTTGAGGAATCCATGGTTGATATAATCTTGGGTATGGGCCCGGTTATCAGGCATAGAGCCATAGTGCTATAGAAAGAAGTAAGGTGGTTCGGCCCGGAGGAATAGTAGTGATATTTAGAATCGAAGGGATCGCTAATTCTCATTAATGCCATGGCCCATACCGAAATGCTTTGAAAAGGTTCTTTGAGGTTATTTGGCATTTGTGGTGGATAGGAAACAGAGGGGACACGAGTGGAAGACATCCCCGTAGTCGAGGTTCTCGGATGTCTTTCGGATGATATTTGGGAGTTTACCCGGATAGAGCAATTGAGTTCGTTATTGAACTTATTCGGGGGCCGTAGATATCATTCCTCCATCTGAGAATGGGCGCCAGCGGTTGAGAAAGAATTGAAGCTGGTGGAGGAATTGCTAAGCAAGGGCTTCATCAGGCCTAGTACCTCATAGTGGGGAGTTCCGAGTTCTCTGCGTAAGAAAGATGGAAGCTCTGATTTGTATATAGATAATAGACTATAGACAGTTGAATCGGGCGACAATACGTGTAACACCCCAAAATATACCCTAGCAGTTTTCGAATATGTTTAGGATATAAAATAAGTTAATATTGTATTCGTTCGAAAAAATGACATTTGCGCCGAAAAATGGCAAAATGAGTAATTTGTCGCTTTGGAAATTTGGAAAATTTATAGATCTCGGATGGCCAAGCGGACATCACTTAGTTGGAATCATCTCTTGAAATCTAGTCATAGCCCATGCAATTTCGTTGAGATTTGAAGCAGTCGGATTTTTTACGAATTTAAAGAAGGCGGCGTCAGTGGACCACTGACGGGATTTTTAGAAAATAAAAAAAATGTCAAATATTTAAATAATGTCCATTTAAGATTATTGAAAACGAGGCAGAGCGAAATAAATTGTTTTAGACGAATGGACGAGAGGAGACGAGAGGGGGCATGGGCCCCACCTTAAGATATATATATATATATATATATATATATATATATATATATATATATATATATATATATATATATATATATATATATAAAAGGAGAGAACAGATTTTTTCAGTTTGGTAGGCGTTTTTTTTGTTTTTTATTTAATTTTCTTCCTGTACTATAGCCGTTATACGGGTTTGGCTAGTCGAGTCGTTGGGCCCGAGCAGGTTCATATACTCGACGAGAATTCTGGCGTGAGTGCGAAACAAGGGATTTAGCGAGAATTCAAGTAAGGATTGAAAATCGAATTTTGGTATTTTTCGGATCTCTGACGTTCGGACGGTCGAATTAGTCGGACCGAGGCAAGGGTTGATCCGCATCGCGAGCTACAGCGTGGGTATCAAAATTTTGGAGTTCCTCAGCTGCGAGTGAATTTCATACTTGAAATAAAAAGTCGTAGTAATGGCGCCAAGTTGTTTTTCGGGACCGTAATAGGCGGGTGTGATTTAATCGAAATTTTGGGGGTGAATATTAGACTTTTGGAATGGCTTTTGGGTAGTCTGAAGCATATTGAATATAAATTTGATAGAATAGAATATATATGACTAGATAATCTTATATGAATATAGAATATATGAGATGAATATATGATAGAAATACATGAGATTTATGAAGTATACGATTAAGATAAACATGCTAGAAATGCACAAATGATAGGAAAACAGTTACATGTATGGAAAGTATAGAATTAGTATGATTTTGGTATTGATTGAAGGATGGTTTTATGTCGTGTTTTGGCATGTTTGGTATCATGTTCGTGGCATGTTTTGGGAGGATAATGTGGCCGGTGGACAAGGGCTGTTTCAGGATGGTTTCGGTCAAAGCCGACATGTCTGGGTACCTGCGAGGAGCTCTGCAGCGCGGCCGGGGCATGGAAGCCCTGTTGTAAGCGTATTTGGGTGCATTCTCGAGTGCGCTATGGTGTGGGATTCACGGCTATGGCGTAGCCCTACACAATGTCAACCCTCGACTTGAGCGACCATAACTTCTTGATGAACTCCGTTTGGTGTTCTTGGACTCTATCGACCCTTTGAGTCTAGAATCCCATCCATATAGAGTTGATACAATATTGAGCTTATAATAACTAAGTCGAAAATGACAAAATACAGTGGCTGCTGCTGCTCTTTGCGATTCAGCTGCCAAAGTTGATGATTTCTTCCGGCTTGCAATGTGTATAACTCCTTAATTGGAACTCCGTTTTGGAATTGTTCTTGGACTCTATCGGCTCATTGAGTCTAGAATCTAACCATATTCTATTTAATGACATTAGGTATCCACATCTGAAAATTTGATTGTTGTACCAAGTGTACTAATTGCTCGGTTAAAGTCAATTGGAATACGTGATAAGAAAAGAGATAGATATGACCAAGAAATAGCAATATATGTATATTTGATATGTAGAGGAGTATAGAAGAGAAGAATAAAATGATAAGCTCAGAGAACACGTATAATTGTATAACTGCCTAAGACCAGTTATTGAATGACATTGCACCTCGGTTACATGGGCAGGCACGTATAGTACTTCGGTACTCTCTGATTAGTGCGACGACACTCTCTAACCGTGCTTTGGCACATTAGTACTTTGGTACTCCTGATTAGTACTTCGGTACTCCTGTTAGTGCTACGACACTCCTGTCCTGATTAGTGCTCTGTTGCACTCTGTTCGATGCCCGGTACTCCTGGCACAGTGCTCTGTTTCGATCTTATGTGCTCCCTCCTTCGGGTACTTATTGTCGCATGTCTACTCATTAGTATTCTTGAATACGAGCAATCCAACAGTTATATGATAAGACTCTGAAAGAAATGAATATGGTAAAGATCTGAATGTACCTACGGGTACCTCTGTATCTGTTCTGTAGTACCTACGGGTACTTTTGTACAAGTAAAACCTCTGTAGTACCTACGGGTACTTCCGTATCGGTAATACAAGTATAAGATCCGAAATACAAGAATAAGTTCCGGAATACATGTATAAGATCTGAAAGACAAGTATATGCTCCGTAATACAAGAATAAGATTCGAAGTACAAGAATAAGCTCCGTAATACAAGTATAATATCCGTAAGACAAGGATATGCTCTATGGTACAAGTATAAGATACGTAGTACAAGTATAAGTTCTGTAGTACCTACGGGTATCCTTACTGTAACTCTTACGAGAGATCTGGATAAGTATTAGTCTGACAGAAGTTTACATAGATGTCATTTGGGAGATCTGAATACGTATACGTCTGATACAAGTACAAGTATGTGTCTTTTGGGAGAGTGAACAAGTAGTACTTACGGTTACTTCCGTATAAGAATAAGTTCCGCAATACCAGTATAAGTTCCGTAATACAAATATAATCTTTATAGTACCTACGGGTACCTCCGAACAAGTGTAAACTCCGTAGTAGAAGTATAAGCCCTATGTTATAAGTATAAGCCTTGTAGTACCTAAGGGTACCTCTGTATAAGCATAAGTTCTGTAAACTCCTACGAGAGATCTGAGATAGATATAAGTACCAGTACGTGTATAAGTATCTATGTATAAGCATAAGCTCTGTAACTCCTACGGGAGATAAGTATAAGTATGTGTCCTACGGGAGATAACTATAAGTATGTGTCCTACGGGAGATAAGTATAAGTATGTGACTGGAAGTCGAATAAGAATAAATGCGCATGGTGTAAGATGCGAGGTAAGTATAGAAGTTCGGTACCATTATCTGAGAAATCTGAACAAGCAGAAGTTTGTTACAAGGATAATTTTTTATGTAAATGTGTTATATGAATGCATGAAGATTATGATATATGTTACTGTTAGATGTTTATTATGATTCAGTATAAGTGCATGTGTTTCTGTATAAGTCATATGTTTCGCACTAAGCGTAAAACTTAGCCGCGAGTTTTCAATGGTGTAGGTACGGGAGAAAGGCGTCACGAAAACTTATGCATACAATTTGGAGCGACACATAGTAAGGAGTTCATCGGTGGTTAAAACCAGATATGTAATTGAAATGCAAGATTGTTTTATATGTATAAGTAAATGGGACTCGATATATGTGTATAGATTTTGATGGACACCACTCGATGTGATTTCATTACGTATTTTTGTATATGATATTTTGATTGAAAAAAAAAAAACAAGTAAAGTCAGTGTATAGTCTTGAGCCCCCAATTCAGTTCGAATCAGCGATTAGGTCGGACACGGAATCGGGGAGTGTGACAATACGCAGCGATGTCTGCTTCCTCGTATAGATGAGCTATTTGACCAATTGCATGGATCTCGGGTATATTCTAAGATTGACCTAGGTCGAAATTTGCCATCGGTTCGAGGTTAGGAGGTGATGTTTCAAAGGCGCCTTCGGGACGGGAATCTGGTCACTCAGTTCTAGTGATGCCATTGGATTATTTATTCTTGTTGCGTTCATGGATTTGATGAGCGAAATTGTCGATCCGTATTTGATCAGTTGTGATCATATTCATTGATGACATTCTGGTGTACTCGAGGCGGTATAGAGAACTTGTCTGAGCATCTCGAGAGCGATGTGCGAGATTCTTAGAGAGTGTCAATTATACGCTAAGTTTAGTAAGTGCGGTTGGTTGAATAAAGTGCTTTCTTGGGTCATGTCATTTGGCGAGGAAGGTAGTGCCAGATCCTCGAAGCTTGAAGCAATAGTGGCGGGAGCGCCACTTGAATGTTTACGAAAGTTACTTGATTTCACCAGTTGACGAGGTTATTACGGGGAAATTTGTTGAGGGATTTTTGAAGATAGCAACCCCGTTGGCCAATCTATTGAAAAAGATCAGAAATTCGATTGGTCAGATACCTGCCAACATAGTTTTTGAGGAGGCGGCGGGGGTGGCGCTCGGTGTGCTTCTGGGTCGGGGAAAGGACGGTTATGTGGTGTATAGTGATGCCCCTCGGACAAAGGGTTAGGAGGTGTGTTTTGATGCGGGATGGTAGAGTGATAACCTTAGCTTCCCACGTGATTAAGAAACCTGAGGCGAACTACCCAGACCATGATTTAGAGACTAGCGACCAGTGGTTTTTCGCTCTAAAGATTTGGAGACATTATCTATACGGTGTTCCCTGTCAGATTTTCACCAATCATTAGAGCCTGCAGTATATCTTCACTTTCGAGGAAAACCTTAAAGGTAAGCGGCCGGTGGTTGGAGTTGATTAAGGATTATGATTGCACGATAGAGTACCATCCGGGGAAGGCCAATGTAGTGGTTGATGCCTTAAGCCGGAAACCGGAGGGTTCCTATGCTTATCTGCAGACGGTATATCTCCCATTGTTGATAGAGTTGAGATCTTTGGGAGTTCAGTTGCAGGTAGCTGATACAGGGACATTGTTGGCATCATTTTATGTTCGTCCTCTTCTAGTGGATCAGATCAAGGAAGGTCGAGAAGCAAATTTCAGAGATGATTAAGTTGAGGGCAGAGATTGAGGGTGGTAGGAACGGGGTTCCGGATCGAGCGATGGCGTAATAGTTAGAGGGAGCGAATGTGTGTACTGAAATAGGTGAACTAAAGGAAATCATGGAAGAGGCTCACTCTTGACATACCATACACACGGTAGCACCAGGATGTATCATACTTTGAGGTATTGGTGGAAGAGGGCGCAGAAAAAGGAAATTGCGATTTAGTATCCGGATGCCTAACTTTGTCAGCCGGGTAAAGCGAACACCGAGGAAGCGCAAAGAAGATAAGATCCAGTTGTCGGCAGGACTCAAGTAGCGAGGATAGGCGGAAAAGTTGTCGGGACAAGCGCCGTGGGATCTACAATTTAAGGTCAGGCGATCGGGTCTTCCTCAAAGTTTCCCCCTTGGAAAGGTGTCCTCAGTTTGGAAGACACGGCCCGAGACCCCGGACCACATAGGGCCATGGGGTGTGCCCGGAGTGGGGACCAGTAGCATATAGATTAGACCTTCCTCCAGAGTTGTCTAAGGTTCATAATGTGTTTCATGTGTCCATGCTCCGCAAGTACATTCCAGATCCCTCCCATGTACTCATAGATCAACTAGTAGAACTAAAAGATAATTTGACCTATAAGGAGCATCAATGCAGTGTAGATCCGCGAGCGAGAGAGAGAGAGAGGAGCGAGATTTTGCGGAATAAGGTCATTCCTTTAGTCAAAGTTTTATGGGGAATCATGGGATTAAGGGAGGCTCGTAAATTCGGATGCTCGAATCTGCAGTGTTATCCTCGGTTGTTTTCGGATTAAGATTATCCTCTTTATCTGTTAGTTTGTTCATTTCGAGGACGAGATATTGCAAGGAAGGGAAAGTTTGTAGCATGCCAGATCCAGAGAGGGTGTACGATATAATGTAATCATTATGTGCACCAAGAGCTTCCTTAATTATTTTAGTGCCATAATAGAATTTTGAAAGTTGTTTTAAGGGTGAAGTATAAAGTTTTGAAGAATTTGTGTGTTTTGCGATTAAGAGGAAAGTGGAGGAAATTCAGTATATGGAATTTTAAAGGATAATAATAATAATAAATTATCATAATGGTTTAGGAAGCCTAGAAATTCTCTGAATCTCGGATGTGAAGCAACTCTTGTGAATTAAATTCATCTGTAAAATCTAGTGACCGAGAAGAATTTCGTCGAATCTGGGGCAGTCATAATATTTCACGATTTTACGGGTGATAAATTATGAGACAGAAAATCGAATTTTTCAAAAAATGGTAAAATCGTAATTTCGATAAAAATCTGAAATTTATTCTCTAGATCTCGGATAGCCAGCAGTTTCGCGCCGTTGGAATCGTCTCGTGAAATCTAGCTAACCGCATTCGAATTAAGGGCGGTCGGAGTCGCATGTTTTCGAACAACGGGGAATTGAGTCTTAGTAAAGCGACTGCTGATGGGCAAAGTCACCTATAACATGTACTCATGTGACACATATTTACGCATGAGTAGAGAGGATAAATGGACGGCCGGAATGGTGCGAATGTGAATCCAAGATTTGAAGGCATTTGGTGAATAGTTAAATGATAATAAGACGAAATAGTGTATAGTGTTGTCTTCCCCAATTTTAAAGAGACCAAAAACGTGGGAGAGGGGAAGGGGATGCAGTAGGTTCAGATTTTTGAAACCTAGTGAGAGAGAGTGTGACTTCTCTCCTAAGATTGCAGGCGTCCGATCATCGAATTTGTCGGGACAAGAAAGTCGCTCCCACGTAGTAGGAGCCTACAGCGTGAGCTCTGTTTTTAAGGAGTTTCGACAAACTCCGTGAGGTAGGAGTTTCATCCTGCCAGAGTTACACTTTGTTTAAGTGTTTTGTGGATGTTTTACCCGGTTGGTTGGGAGCCGAGCGGTAGTTTGATCGATTCGAAATCTTGGAGGCAGGGTCTGAAAAATTAGACACCCATTTGGACGGTCAGTGACTGTCACGAGATGATTTTAGGTTGCTAGTGTTGAATTTATCCGCATAAATTGTATTGCTGATGTGTATGAGGCCCGAAAATGGCCATGGAATTCGGATTCACAAAGTGGAACCGATGTTGGTTAATGGCGAGTGAGCAATTAACAGAAGGGTTTTCTGTTCATATTAATGAGTGTGAAATATTTTTGTAAATTGTGTTTGGTTGGTGAATTCCATTCAATTACTAGGTGTTGATAAATTAGCCCATGTGAGCTAAATTTTGGTGTAATGTATTGAAAATTCACATAACATGCTTTGTGTGATTTAATTTATGTAAATATATGCATGATAATATATTTGCACGTGTTGTATATATTGTGTGAAATGGCATAATGCATTTCATATGCACCGGGGTAACCTAGAAGTTAGATGTGTGCATGACATGAAAATTGAAGAAAACGAAAACGTTTTTTGAGGAATTTCACAGGATGAATTTCTTGAGAATGGGTTTGGGAGACAGTCCAACAGATCATTTCGGATGAGGACCATGACTATTTCGGAAGGTTCTCTAACACATTTGCCTCAAAGGGTAGTCCATATTTTTACTGACACTTATGTAGTGTATTTTCAAAAACAACAAGTTTTGTTTTGAAAACGATATTTTTCTCATACATGGCTTAGGCAAGTGTGAGGGAGTCGGTGGAGACCTCAGGAAATGGGTTAGTCACATGTAGACATTCAAGTAGGATCTTGTTGTTGAATGTGTGTTTACTTTGAGCATGCATATGCCTTTAGGTGGAGGAAATGCTTGGCCAGGTGAGTTAAATCTTGACGATCTGCAGTGTTTTTGTCGAGGATATTATTTTTAGGTACGGGAGCGTTCGAGGGAGGCAGATCTTCCTAGGGACGGTTTGAAGAAAAGTAGGGTTGTGGCTTTGGTTTTAGTTGGATACATGTATTAGAATGTTTTAAACTTTTAATATATGGTGTATAAGAGTAAATTATTAACTCTTGAAACTATGGTATATAATTAGTGTATTTTGATGAGCATTGGAATATGGGCCGAAGTGGCCATTTGTACTCATATTGAATTGTTTGGGACAGGTTGTATATGGTGGACTCCCGCGTCTGGGAGACTCTGCCCGATTTTAGTGAAGATGTGGTCACCCAGGCATCCCGCAGTGTTTTCACGGCGAGTTGACGGGTGGTAGACGGACCCACAGGTTTTGGGGCATCACAATAAGTCACCCCGGTGACCCGGGGACGAAGGTACACAAAATCTCGGAAGTCGAAATGGCTTGATCAGTTCATTTACAATAAAGTGAACTGAAAAGAAATAAATTTTTTCGGGGAAGAAATGGACCTGAATGAGGCAATATAAGCCATTTATTTAAATCATAATAATAATAATTAAAGAAAAAGATATAAAAAAAAATTAAATGGCAGGGGATGTCCGACAGACAGAGAGTGCGTGAGGTGAGAGAGATTTTTTTTAATTTCTTTCTTCTCTTCGTTTATTTTTCAGATTTACGGAAAATTGGATAGTAGATTTTCGTCAGAGCAGAAGGCAAAGTTGGTCTACGCAGCAAGAGATTCACAGCGTAAGAGTACCAAAAGCAGCATTTGACAAACTCCAGGTAGGGAATTTTTCCTACTTGAGTTATTTTAACTTTAAATGCTATGTAATGGCTTGAAATTTTTAGAGAGGCCGTGAAGGTCGTAAACTTGATCTATAATTTTTGGATTGAGTTTAGGAATTTTTAGGAATTTTGGGACTATGTTCGGACAGTTCGAATTTGAATTTTGAGGCCCAATTTTGGACCAGTTTGGATTGAAATTTAAGTTGTAGTCGGACCCGGGTCGAGGACGGGGAATTTTTTGAAATATTTTTCGGGTGTTTTTAGACTCTATGGAAAGTCCCTTAAGTCAAAAGTTTGCTGAAACAGATAGTTTTTATGGGGCATTTAATGTGTAGGGATATTTTGGTCAATTTCACATCATATTATCGATGTTCTTATCGAATGAGACTAGCACGTAAAGTTTTGTTAGAATCAAAGTTCAGTCGATATAGTCGCTTTGAAAGCCCTTTGTATGTTTTTCGTTAAAACGTTGAATTGAAAGCATTTTCGTACTTTGTATAGATTGTGTAGGCTATTGGAGCATCCAATGAAAATCTAGCGTGCTTGACAAGAATTGAAAGAAATTAGTCGAGAAAAAGGTGAGTACTCAAAAGCGTTTTCGAAAACGAAAGTGTTTAAATTACAAGTTTGTAAAGTGCTTTGAAAATACAATGTAATGAGTAAAGCATTTTTTTACCTCCCACTTGTTATACTCAGTAGAAAATTTTGATTTCAGTACTTAAGAAACAGTTTGGCCTGGTTTAGCAAAACCCCTAGATGACACAGCTCAGTTTCCGGTCAGATGTATCTTGGATTGTGCATGGCAAGGTTATGAGATATTATATTCTTTATATTGCCTAGTCGATAAGCGAAGTTAGATCTTAGCATATATTTATATAATTAATTAAGCCCTCTCACCTTTGTGGATATATGCATGATGATGCCTGTGATACCAGGTATGTTAAGGTGGGTTGGTTCGGGACATGCCGTTTGGTTCGTGTTCGTTGACATGAGATCGTATTTCGCCGATTATAGTGGTAGTGCGATCCACTCGTTCGCCGTGAGATGAAGCGTAAGTCAGTGACGCGATGGGCCACCGGTGGTTGGTACTTGATTTCTGATATAACACTTTCAGATATTAACCTGCTGCAAGCGGTTTTGTGGCGAAATAGTTTTCCGACGATTTTCATAAATGGGCGCGATGGTTGATACTTGATTTCGATATAGCACTTTCAAATATTAGCCACCATTGAAAGCGGTTTATTTGGCGAAGTAGTTTTGACACAATTTTGAAATAGTTTTCATAGCAAAGCTTTCGATTTTTCTCGCAGCAGTTTACAACCACATTTCTATACAGATTTTCATATTGGGAGGTACACTCTGATAGACATCGACATTTTAGAACTTATAGTACTCAGGCCAGTTAGCCACGGTTTTATGTTTTTAAATAATTTTTCGAGGTGCAGTCTTGAAGTCGAAAGACCTTTCGGGATCCTCGGTCCTAGACGTGTTGTGATTATATATAAGATAAGGTGTAAAGTAAAAGTAGTAAAAGTTAAAATGTGACATTTTGTATATGTAAATATCTTTTGTAAAATATGCATGCATGGTTTTGAGAAAAACATGTTGCGATGAAATTATGTTGGATTGATCCTTATCTTATAATTTGATGAGGACCAAAGGTCCTTTATGGTTGTAGTTTGATATTTGGAAAATATTGGGAGTGTGTTTTTTTTTATACAAGTGATTTTTGTATTTCGAGCTTGACCAGTGCGATCGTTATGTTGCTTGGGATTTTTCGTTAAATCTGAGGTGTGATTTTGATAGAAAGGTGAAGAATTTATAACAGCGTTTTCAAGCAGTTCGGCATTGTTTCTGGCTTAACTAAAGGTAACTTGTCGATCGACGAGCTTGGTTGGGGGGTTCTTTGCTTGGAGTTAGCGACAGATTTCTGTCACTAGGAAGGGTCTGTCGAGTGGATGTTAGGTCCCAGCTCACGGTAGATTAGTCGGCTCGACAGAGTTAGGTCATTCCGGTTTGGGTTTAAGCGTGCTGACCTCCAACCGAGGAAAGTCATAAATTCTTCGTCGAACTCGTTTGAGATTCTTGAGACTCTATGGAAGACCATGGAGTCAAAGATTCCAGATAGGTGCCTATGAGAGGGTAGTGGGTGATCCTTAACCTTCTTTGTGTCGATGTTTTGCACCGGGTGTTCAGGTCGCTTGGTTGTATCAAAGTGAATAGCCGGGTTTTAACATGACCATTGCATGGCATGTTGCAGACTATTGTAGGTATTTGTATGTAGGGACAGTTTGAACTGGAAAATGAAGGTTCTAGGTTTTATGGTTGTTTGATGTTGTATGGATGATTGGAACCAAACCGGTTCATGATTGTGAAGGCGGCTAGGTTACCTATTTGGATAGGTCGAATTGTGACAACTTGTTGTGTGTGATTTCTTAAAGGAATAACATGCTGTGACACCCCAAATCCCAGGGGTCCGTTTACTACCCGTCAACCCGCGGAATACTCGTGAATGTCGGGTGACCAAACATTTTTCAAGAAAATCGGGGCGAGTCTCAGCTTTATGCGGGAGCTCTGCCCGAATCTGAGCCTGCGTAAACCTATCTAAACGAGTCCAATATAACGGTTTATGATTGCAGCCACTTGGGCCCATAAACAATACTCAATATACATGCCAACTATGAATCCAACTATATATAATAGTTACAAAGTGATATGCTTTTACTCTTATCTGATACATACATTAAACTTAAGGTTCACAATACATGTATGCATCAAAGCCACGACAAAGCAACTTCCCAATCTCGTCTCTGGGGCCAGTGGGTCACCTCATGCGCTCACAATACGTAAACTGTATCCTCGACGAGGAGCAGCAATACCGATAGTGGAATACAGCCACCAGAAATTAATTCACTCACCACTGAGGTGCGTCTTGTGTTCCCAGGTAAAACACACATTCAGTAAATGCATGATCCTGCAGTGTCTACATGACACTCAGATCGGTCCTCACCTCCCTCACGCTAAGCTAAACACCGACATGGAGGTATTATTTTGTTTGTTTGTGGACGACCCTCGGAGTATTAATATATATCAATTGGTAAAGCTCGACGATTGATATATATTATTATTTGTTGTGGACTACCCTCGGAGTGAATATCAATTGGGCGCTCAGACGATTGATATTTTTAGTTCGGACTACCCTCAGATAATTAACATTTTTAGACTACCATAGAACATTTTCTCTAGACTCATCTCATGCACTAACTCTATGAAGAGAAGTCTAGGATGTTCTAGTGCATATGGAATTAATGTATGACAATTCGATACACTCTAATCACATGCAAATATGTAAACATGCATATCCATAATATCAATCACAATCATGTCATGTAATAAATCAATTCATATATCAAAAATTAGCTCCTTGGGCTAATGATCATACGAGCAATTACTTGGAATCGCTCGACCAAACACATATTCACGAAATGTTTTGGTGTCGCTATTGCAAGGCATTAAAACCTAGGGTTTACGGTTCCATCACTCATCAATTCATTGGTTCACTTTGTGAACTTAGTATTTTCTGGCCATTTAGGCCTTATACAAACCATAACACAATCCATGGCATGAATCACACCCTTAGACACTAAGCGATCAGTGGCGATCCGCGGATGTAAGTGAGTTCCATAAATCCAAACAATTCGGTCCCAAGTTTTGGGACCGATCAAACGGCCCCTCACGGCCAATGATCAAAATATCGGTAAACACGGATATATCGGTAATTGGATTTTACGGAAATAACGGAAATATCGGAAATATCGGTAAAATATCGATGGATATTTTTACAAAAATATCGATGGATATTTTTACAAAAATATCGATGGATATTTTTACAAAAATATCGGTTATTAAAATTTTTCATATTTTAATTATATAGATTATGAGAAATGATTCTTCTGTAATTAAGGTAGATTAAATCAAATGGATTTAAAATAATTCAAATTAAATATGTTATATTTAATATATTATTCATATATTATTATGTTAAAGAATGTATTTATTTGTTTTATTATTATTATAAATATTATGTAGATAATGAGGAGTTAAAAATATTATATAGTATAATTTAAATTTTTAAATGATATTATTTTATTTCTTTTCATTCAATTAAATATTTGATTTAAAAATATTTATAAGATTATAATGTAAAAATAAAAATAAAATAAAAATATTATAAAGGGATTATAAACAAATAAATAATAGAGAATATAAAAAGTTTGCGTATATATAATAAGTGTAATGTTAGCTTGGTGGTTGGAGGTGTCATTTCGGGCATTTTGGGTAGGTTAAACCCATCATAAGCAATTTTTGCATATTTTATGAGTCGGGAAAAAATCGAAAAGAATTTCACCGGGAAAAATCGGTTTTTATCAGTGAAATCGGTTTTTCGAGGGGAAAAAATCGGTTTTATCGGAAAATCGATTTTCGCCGATTTTTCAGATTTTTTCCATCCCAATATCTTTTCGACACAAAATCAGATTTTTTCTCCGAAAAAATGTTCTTTTGTGAAATATTTTTTCTTCCCAATATCATGATATAATTGGCTGACATTTGCAAAATATTTAAGGGAATAAAACCCAAGTAAGGGAGAAATCTCTACCTCAAGGAGTTTTGAGAAACTTCCTAAATCCAGGTACCCAAAAGCCCTCTCTGCGTGGGAAGCGGAGTTCTTTCTTGTCGAGAAGGCGAGTCATTGTTGGATCATGTGATTCTTGAGAGAATAAAGCTTCTCTCTAAAAGCGAAATGTCTCAGCCCTTTGAGTCCTCCTCCCAAATTCACGTTTTTAGTTCTTTCAAAATGTAGGAGAAGAAGCATTCAAAGTTTTGTCATTTCTAACTTAAATCAATTTCAAAAATGACCATTTCGGTCGCCGTTTCCCGGTTGATATTCGGCACTATCTCGGCCGTCCAGTTTCATCATTTCTCTACTCATGTCACTTATGGCACATGAGTATGTGTTATATGTGACTTTATGCGCGCCGAAAACCGTTTTCTGGCACCCGGTGCGATGTCTCGAAAAAGAGTGTCAACTCCATTGTCTCGGAATTTCACGAGAATTTCACGTCTTTAGATAGATTTTGCGAGGCGATTCAGCCCGGTGTAATCCGTTTCATCATCCGAATCTAGAGAATAAATTAGGATTTTTAAGCGAAATTACAATTTCGTAACGAGTACGATTTTGCCCTTTTTCCAAAAATTGGAATTTCTGGGTCTTGTTCTCCCCTCATAAAGAAATTTCATCCCGAAATTCAGGACAATTACAATCACTCACATGCAGATACAGCGTGTCTTGTACCATGCATGCTTGATCATTTAAATCTTAAACAACCAAACCACGTACCTTCATCCTTAAACAAGAAGGGATATGTGGCCCACATCGTGTCCTTGCGTTCCCATGTGGACTCCTCCACTCCATAGTGACGCCATAGCACCAACACTAGCCTCACGGTTTTGCGTCGCAAAACGATCGCATTTATCAACAGTAACTACTTGGTCCTCCTCGAGGTCCCATCGTCAATCGACCTCAAATAAATACGATCCACCATGAAATTTGGATACGGAGATATTTCAGACATGGAGGCATTGAAACACCTGCGTGGACACCCTATCATGCTGGTAGTATAGCATGACAGTGCATCTGGTGCCTATCCTCTCGAGTATCTCGAAGGTCGATAAACCTCGGCGATAGCTTCACGCGCTTATAGAGCGACCACCCCTCTTGACATCACCTTCAAGAAGGCGAGTCTGACCTCGAACTCTAAGGGTCGACTTAGCACATTCGCATAGCTCTTACGCCGGCTCTACGGCGCGTGAGAAAACTTATTTATGTTATCAA
Source organism: Tetrastigma voinierianum (assembly GCA_016808115.1). Classification (NCBI taxonomy): domain Eukaryota; kingdom Viridiplantae; phylum Streptophyta; class Magnoliopsida; order Vitales; family Vitaceae; genus Tetrastigma; species Tetrastigma voinierianum. Next base: position 157,093 of record JAEQBH010008507.1, read on the forward strand.
GCTCACCTTCTGGAGGTGTCTCTAATGATTAGGATCGGTGATGGAGCTCTCCACCTCGATTGCCATAACGGTGATCTACATGGCCTCCCATACAATTTTTCTGCAGTTTCCATCGTATACTCGCCTGGTAACTGTTGTTGTAGGCGAATTCCACTAAGGGCAAATGCTCCTCCCATCTGCCCTTATGATCCAGGACGCATGCTCGTAGCATGTCTGCATACACGTATAGTCTCTCAGGCTGACCATGCATGCGAGGGTGGGCATGTACTCATGGTCATTTAGTGTGCCTGTACTTTTGGAAACTCGCTTCCAAAAGTGTCAGTAAACCTCGGGTCCCTATCGACACTGGATCTGGTACCCATGTGGCGGGACTCTCTCTCGAATGTACAGGGATCTCTCGAGGGCGAAGGTCGTCGCACGACTAGAAAATGCCCGACTTAGTGAGCCCGGTCGGCTATCACCTATCTGCGTCGTAGCCTGCTGCGTCGTGGCAAGTGGGTCTAAAGTCCATGTTAGTGGTGCTCCCACTTCCTCGGCCACCTCCCGGTAAACAGTAGCCACTATTGGCCACGGTGCTCAAGCCTTAACCTGTGTGACATGTGAGACATCGTCGAACAAAGTCCTATGTGTCTCTTCATCCCTCATTAGTCTTTGGAGGCGAAGATCTGGCGTCTTCGTGCCACCTGGATGCCGCGACAAATCGAGGAAGCGATTGAAACTCCACGAGGAGTCTCCTCTCTCCGTCGGTCAATTTGGGGACACTTCACGTCCCCTATATCGAAGACTACCCGTCTGTGACAGTCCATTACCGTCTTTGTACATTTGTACTCGGTCCTGATGGATACTTATCTGCGTCCTACCATTTGGGATCAATCACTCTGCCTTTCGATAGAGAGACGATTGTAGCCACTAAACTCCCCAATGCTTTGATGCGCTCGTTTGTCTTGCTTGCCTTATTTGTCCCCGCAGTCTCGAACATCACTTGCTCAGAAGCTATACTAGCGGCGCTCACCGTGACTTATTGGTATCGTACACATTTACCTTACCGGGGATGGTATTAAAGTAAGTCATAAATCCTCTAGAACTCCATCCATCTGCGTTGCCTCATCTGTTGAGGTCATTTGGCGTGAATATACTTGAGACTTTTATGGTGCGAGTGCACCTCGAACTCCTCGTCGTGCTGTGGTAGGCGCGAATCTTGGCGAGGGCTACGGCCACCAACTCCCATGCCGTGTGTGAGGTAGTGCGCTCGTGATTCTTCAACCGACAGGGAACCATAGCTACTACCCTCTGGATTTATCAAAACACATCCCAATCTGGCCCTTGAGGCATCATAATACCTTTGTGTACCCTGTCCCATGTCGGGAACTATCGAATGGGAATAAAGTAAGTCTCTCTTCAACTCTGGAATGCCCCCTACATCAGTCATCCCAATCAAACTTGACTCCTTAAGGTCAACCACAATCCATGATGCTTTATCTGGAGAATCCTCAATGAATCTCTGTATTACCAGCTAGTCGAGAAACTATATCTGAAGAGTGACTTGACTCTCCCATTAATCCTACCTCGGCCTTCTGCAGGTGTTGACACTCTTGATCTTTGACACCACGCGTTATTCCCAATCTCACCTCGGTGGCCAAGCTTCGCATATGCGAACTTGGTACCAAGCGATGGTCTCTCAGTGTGTAAAGCGATCCTCAAGTGATACTCATGCTCCCGCTCTGTGGGAGTAGTTGGTGTCATCACGAAGACTCGACAAATTGATCTAAATAAGGTTGGAATATCCTATGCATGAATCCATGAATACCCGCTAGGCGCATGCGTCAATCAAAGGAGCATCACCGTAAAAACTCAAAGTGCTCATAACGTCCTAAGCGTCTTAGGAATATCTGTATCCTAGCACCAAGTGATGGTAACCGGTCACGAAGGTCTATCTTGGAGTAGACTCACGCTCCTCGACTGATCAAACAGTCGTCGATCGAGTGAATGGAGTGCAGATTCTTGATCGTAATCCTGTTCAACTGTCTATAGTCAATGCTGTCGAAGGTCTTGTCCTTCAACGCCCATATGAGCAAGGGCCCGTGGTGAAGTGCTCGGTCTAATGAACCCCTTGTCCAATAGCTCATATTTGGACTGCGAGTTCCTGCGACTCATTTGTTTATCCTATGGGTCATGGGATGGGTGAAATGCGGTGTAACTTCGATCTGAAGTCTACTGCCCTACGTGGAGGTAGTCAAGATGGGCTCATGCAGACATCCACATGCTCGCATACTACTCGAGGTATATCTAAGTGGTCTCCTAGATCCTCACAGGGTAAAGGCTACATTGTGACAAATCTTGTCACGACACTGGACTCATGTATGGGGCAAAAATCATGCCCAACTCACTGAAACACCACAGTCGCAGATCCTGTGTGTGGCGGTGACCTCCTGCGCTCTGATGATACCAGATCACGTGAATTTATCAGCCAATTCATCCTTAGGATGACATTAGAACTTACAGCATGTCCATGATCCTCGGGTCCTTTGTGAGTAGAGTCAAAGTCTACAACTCCACAGCCTGGAAACCTATCATCCTTGTTCTCACCCTAATCTGGGAGAGACTCACGTGTGACTCCTCTAAGGTCTTAACCTCTAGGCCCAACTCTCTATGGTGGGTTGTCCCAGCCATGGAATCCATATCTTGTAAGGTGAAGTCCCTCTGATCCTGGCTGAATGGACAACTTGTTATTCTCGAATCTCCCTAACCTTTACCAAGTCTATGGCCGTAATCATCAACAAATCGGGCTAGCTCTGTGAGCCCACAGTCACAGAGTCACACATCTGATCTGTACTTAGTATTTATTTCTGGGACTCCACGAGCTTCATGATCCACTGGAGAATGCGTGCTAAGTGAGCATTTCTCTTGAGTGCGCCCATGTCATCGCCTCTGGAGTCTCTGAGGGTCCTTGCCCATTTCCACTGTATTTGGGCTCACCTCTAGGCCCAGGCATGACTGAGTCTAATCAGAGATTACGTCGGAGGTAATTCCATAGCCTCTAACACTTTCTGCTCGATCTGTACGAGACAATGGTGTAATCGCACGGATCTCCTCCCCACAGTGAGATGTCGAGAGGATGATGCGCCACCCCCAAACCTCTTGGAGGTTACTAGGATCTTCTTGTCTGCTATACCTGACTGTGCGATAACATTCATTTGTGATACCTCTGACCTCATCAAAAAGTCTGTTGATCAAACAACGATTGTGCGACGGGTACCAGTGGGCGTCCTCTCAGTCCTCGTCCTCTCTTAACCATCTACTACAATCAACATGCGTTATAAATCTCAATGCCCAGTATCTCTAAGGCATCAACACGGCCGAGACACTAATCATACACATGACCGGTGTATACACATTGTCTCATGGAGTTACAAGTAATGCAAGGCAATCAATTTTGCATTTAAAATATTGTTTCAACAAAAAATTTTATTACCCAAATTTCGATTTTGAAAATTTTATTTCGAAATTTTTTTGGCTAATTTTAGTTGATTTTGTTTTATTTTTTTCAAAAATTTATTTTCTGATGAGCGATTTCATTTAGTGACTCGGAAAAATACGGGTAGCCGGAGTTGAAAACAGCCGGGTCTGGCAATTGCTTCAAACTTGTCGCGCCTGGCCTTGACCCAAGCGCCCGCGCGCCTGAGCCCTAGCGCCCTTTTGCCCGCGACGCCGCGGGCCCGCGCTTCCATCGTGCGGCGCATCTTTCTTTGGCCGCCTAACACCGTATCTTGGCGCACCTTGACATGCGGCGCTGCCCAGCGCGATGCCTCTGTCCTGTCTGACCTATTGTATTATTCGATACAAATTAGCCGCCTAGGTGCGACCACCTCGACCCACTGGCGTATTGCAATCACGGAGTTTCTTAGCCAACCTAGCCGCCTCTATTGCAATACACTCCAGTGTATTGCAGCCCAAAGTGCGACCCTCGAGAGCTTCCTTCTACTGTATTACAATATAGTGTATTCTGATATGAATACCACTCTTCTCAAGCCTTCCTTACAATACAATCCCACAGCCTTCTCTCCTGTTTCTTGCAATACAATTTCAATATTGCAATACAAATCCTTCTCATAATATAATTTGGGCAGTAGCCCAAAAACGATTCTGCATTAAATTTTTTTTTCATTTTCTATAATACTCAAATAAATTTCTAAAAATTTATTTTCTTCATTTTTTTTTTCATTTTTTTCCAGAATACACAAATAAATTTCTAAAAATTTATTTTTCTTCACTCTTGAGTTTACACCATATAAACACTTAGAAAATTATTTTTTCACCCTCATAACCAAATAAATTTATACAATTTATTTTCTTTTTCTAATTTTCTTTGAAATTTTTTCTCCACCTTATATATATATATATATATATATATATATATATATATATATATATATACTCTATATATATATATATATATATATATATATATATTTCATTTCTCCAAACTCTTGGAAGACACCGAAAAATACACACCTATTTTTTTTTCTGGTGCAATTTTGGACCTCTTGTCCCAAAATCTCCTCAAAACTTTTTGATCCAACACTAAACCTAGTGTTCAACCTCAAATTTATTAAAATTTGATTTCATTTCTCAATAACTAAATAAATTTATTCCAATTTATTTTATTTTATTTATTTTATCCTCAATTTACATTGTACTTTCAAAATTTGTTTCTAACACCTGTATGTCTTTATTGGCTAAACACTGAAACATTCACATCATACCTACAACATGGCATACACCATCATACAATAATTCATCAAATGCACAAAACACACATAAGCAAAGTGCATCGGTGTCTAGTTTTGTCCGTGATTTCTCCTAGGTAATCTCATTACCTAAGCAGAACATCGAGACCATACCTAGTGGTGATGCTCTCACTTTCGACTATAGCTACAAACCCCGAATCCTCGATCTATAGGTTTCCATATACCTATCTCTATATCAAACCACCCAAATGGTGATGGATACCCAACTTAGGAAATACTGGTATTCGTATACCTAGGCTCGATACAGTTGTGACACACCGTCAGTCAGATTGACTACGTCGGCAGCGGAATACTCGTGAATGTCGGGTGACCGACATTTTCCACGAAAATGGGGCGAATAACTTCTTTATGCGAGGAGCTCTACAGGCATCTGAGGAACTTATAAACACATCCCAAACAGTCAATATAACGATTTATGATTTAAGCGACCACTTTGGCCCGTAAACAATACTCAATATACATGCGACTATGAATCCAACTATATACTCAATAGTTATAAGAGTGATAAGTTTTACTCTTGCTCTGATACATGCATAAACTTAAAAGTTCTAATACATGCTTATACATCAAAGCCACAACCAGCTTTCTTCTAATCCTCGATCTACAGGGCCAGTCGTCCTCGCACGCTCCACGTACACATGGAAATAATATCCCTCGACGGGGTGAGTAATCTCCAGTAGTGGAATAAATACTAAGTGGGCTACTCACCACCCCAAGTGCGGTCTGATGTTCAAATTAAATACACGATCAAGCAAATGCGCGATCCTACCTTGAATGTCTACATGACCAATAGGATCAGAGTCCTCACTTGAGCTCCTCACACTCGCCTAGCCTGCGTATGAAATTATTAATTTTGTTTGTTTGTGGACAACCTCCGATGTGTATATATCAAATTGGAGCGCTCAGACGATTGATATATATTATTTGTTATGGACTACCCCTCGATGAATATCAATTAGAGCGCTAAACGATTAATATTTTTAGTTTGGACTACCCTTGGAGTAATTAACATTTTAGACTACCCTCAGAACATTTTCTCTGAGACTCATCTCATGCACTAACTCCTATAGTCCTAGGATGTTCCGGTGCATATGGAATACATGTATGCCAATTCAATCTGACTAATCACGTACAAATATGTAAGCATGCCTTATCCACATAATATCAATCACTATCATGTCATATGTGAAATCAATTCATATATCAAATTAGCTCCCCTTGGGGCTAATGATCATACATAGTGAATTCCCTTTGGAATCCTTTCGACCCAGTACATATTCACCGCAAAATATATTTTCTTATCTATTCACAAGACATTAAAACCACACAGGGTTCTGGTTCCATCGCTCATCGATTCATTGGTTCACTGTGAACGTATTTTATACGGCCATTTCGGGCCTTATACAAAACCACAACACAATCCATGGCATGAATCACACCCTTAGACACTTTAAGCGGTCGCGAGCGACCACGGATGTAGATTAGGTTCCATGAAATCCCAAACAATTTAGTCCC